>UCOJ01000592.1:0-82472 GCA_900474305.1 Cecidostiba fungosa
GTATGGGCTCAATTACTTTAATAATGTTTGACTAATATAGACAGTTCTTTTCTACATTCAGTAAACAATTGTTGTAAAAGCATTACATTTGGCTTTTTCTCAACTGTAGCTACAATAATCTTTGAGGCATAGTAAAATATTCCATAGTATATTACCTGAATTCTGGTAAGTCATTGTCGTACTGGACACTTGTTTCATGGAGGACATTGAGATTGTCGTCGACTACTACGGCTTTCAACTGAAACGAAAAGAATATAACCATTTAGAAGCGCACAAATCCATGAAAAAGAAGTCATTTTCGATTAAATAAATACTAAACAAAAATACATGAATTTCATATTGAGCTTTTTAAACCAACTTTTTTTCTTTCACATTTGTGTACAACATGTCATAGGTATATAAAAAGATCCATATTACAATTCGCACCAGCTTATCGCATAGAGACACGATAACCGAACGACCTCTGAATTTTTAAGCTGAAAAATTCCTGCAACTTACGAGCGTGCTCTATCTTTATGACTCTATACTTAAGAAATAGACTTACGCAACTAAGCGCTTCTATCGAAGCTTCCATTAGAAAATTTCCCTATAACTCTTAAAAAAAATACTTTTTAAACAACATTTCTTATAACCACGTAAGTAGTTATATTTCGCGGGCTTTCGACGCGCATGCGCACGCGATCAGTGGATCCGAGCGTGTGTCTGTCATATTTGTTTGGAACAGCGGAACGCGGACCGTCTAAGCGCACAGTGTTTTGGTACACCTCGACAGATATAATGTCCCCGACTTTTTCGTCTTTCCAACTGTCCACAAAGATCTCTCACTTTTTATTACGAAATCAGACTATTTCCAAAACAAGCCAGTGATTATAATAAAATTCTCTGTAAAAGCTCACCTGCTGCGTGCTAAAGTCGAGTCCGAGGAATGTCGAGTTTTGAGGTTCGCCCATCTCTCGGCGGGACGATTCTGCTCTGGGGAACGCCGGAACCGAACACCACGACTCGTTTATACTCCTCTCTCTCTCTCTCTTTCTCACTCGCGTGCGCTAACTGCACTGCTGGACGATCGTTCTCCAGCGTATGTGCTTTTGTTCCTTTTTACCTCATAGAGTGCTGCACACGCGCGATGTTTCGCAACCCTTATTTCGAACTGTATTCCTTGCTCTCTGAGTGGAGTTTAATATTTTTAGAGAAACAGGATCTACATGTGACGTTGGTAACTTTAATAGATTTAAAAATATCTTTCAAGTTTTTTGGAGCTATTGCCAAATTTGTCGCGCGATACGGTTCCAGCTCCAGCCTATGATTCACCGGATGAAATCATAAAAACAAGATTTTTAGTTGAGATTCGTGACGCGCACACACACTTTTTTTCATCAATCTGACATGTGTTTTTAAAAATATTGACTATAGCGATTGAATGTATACTATTCCACTCCAAACAACGTCAATTTCGGATATACTTCAATAATATCAAAACTCGATATTACACGAAAAATCTACGAACTTTCATCAAAACACAATCTTTCTCACGCGAATCACCAAAAAAAAGAAGAAAAAGACCAAAACAACACCGAGCGAACCACAGCTGCGGTTCTCGTGTGCTCACGCGGCGAATCTCAGCGTGAGACTGTTACGCGCTGCTGCGCGCTCTCGGCTACTTACTCCTTCCTCCAGTGACGTATATGTATAGTATATACATATAATACACACGCGCTTCCTTCTTTCATTGCTCCGGCCGCAGTCTCTGATACCGAGATGAGATTACGCGCGGGTTACAAGTGAATGTGTGAGAGCGAAGAAGGGTATAACGGTGGTTTTTGTTTTCTGGATTGTCGAGAGCGAAATCGGGTGGGGAAGCGTCTACTGTATCTCAGATGGGATATGGTGCTTACGGGTTGAGAAGGAGTTGCAATTGATATAGGTATATGTATTATAGTTGCGCGCGGTTTTTACTGTTATAGAGATGTGCAAATTGAGTGACTATAGTGAATTGTACAGGTGTATTAGATAGGCTGGAGTTACGTGTACTCGGATTATTATGTATAATGACGGTGTGTTTGAATCGTGATACATACTACATGATGTCACTTTGAAAAGAATATCTATAGTTTCAGGAAAATTCTGTATGATTCTTAGGGGTTTGGCTGGTTATTTTAAAATGAAAGTGCGATTATACGTTTTAGTATAGGGGCTACGGGCTCATAACCAGATCGATCGCCTGACTCGCATGCAATATGCATCAAATTTTAATGAAGCAACAATTTCGGCTATCAACGAGCTGCTGCAGTATACTTATTATACCTACATAGTTATTATAAACTCTGTGGTCGATATACTCTGTTTTGAAGAAAAATAAAATGAACGTTTTTTTATGTAGTTTTTATTTTCCGCGCTTTCAGCTTCATCACAATCCAGACTATAGTTTCGTAACAAAAATTCAAATTTTCAAATAAAACCATCCGAATATTAATCTCAAATCATCATTTTTCTTCATACAACTTCCCGGTACCTAATCCACAATACGTCATTCCTACAATAAAGCGGTACACTTTTACAGCGCACTAAAATTGCGCAACGCCTGCTACTGCGACATCACAGCCTTCCGCGTCATCGCCCGATCGTAATAATAATTTATATACACCATTTCCAAATCACTCGACAGAATCAGCTCGAGTTCGGTCCCCCCACCGCTCCAGGAGATCGTCACGCTGACGATGGACTATGAAAGTTTGCCGAACGAACGCAATAGTAGTAGCCTTAATAATGCGAATGACGCTGTTGGTACCGATTCACCCGAAATCGGTACCAGACGCGACGCGATCACCGATTCGCCACCGCCCACGATCTACTCTTTCGTCGAGCGACGGAGGATTCCGAGGCGTAGGTGGTCGCTGTGCTGCTGGATTGGTGGTAGTCGTCGTCGTGGTATTTTTCAGGAAGTAATTTATGACATTTTGGTTGTTCATACTCTTTCTCTCAGCTTTGAAAATAATAGATTTAAAACGATTGATGGTATATGATGTAATTGAAATTTCTTTAGGATCAGCACTGTAGAGACACTCAAATTTCGATGTAAATTTATTCTGTACTCGTTATAGAATCAAATATTCATCGTAATATAAATGTTCTGATTGTCATAATGCAATTGTCGAAATCGTTAAAAATCGTTAAATTACACGATATTCAACTATTTTATTCGAAAACATTTTTCAGTCACCAATCTTCCTTAACAAATATCATCTGATATATATCTATTGTTATAATTTTACTGTAGTCCGACAGAAGAGCGCCACCGGCGTACTCGGCTTTGTTTCCGCGATACGGACGCAGAGACGACGATTTTCAAGCTCTGGTCGGTACCGATCGCGCTGCAGTTCTCATCAATGGAAATCCTTCATCAACGTTTGTCGCACCTACACCTCCTCCTAGTTATGCTCAGGCTCAAGGCATCTGTGTTGCTTATTCCCTTGAGCAGCTGATATCTAATACTGGTGATTTATATGGAGTAACCGATTTACCGATTATTATTCATTTAATTGTTATTTTCAATACAAGTAACAGTCTAATCAACGTCAAATATATTTAATAAGTCTAGTAATGTGAATAACAGTAGCTTAATTATCAAGTTCAAAATAAATTTAGCAATATTTATTGCGAAAATAAATATGGTCGAATTATAAATTTTTACTCTTTTCTTAAATAAATTATTAACGACTGCTTACGATTATATTTATTCTTATACCTTTTTACAGCCAGCAATGGTAGATTTTGGACCCCGAGACCAACAACCGCCGTTTGTCCTCGCTGCGCAACTTTGGTCATCACTGTGGTTGATGTTCAACAGGCTACTGCAACAC
Source organism: Cecidostiba fungosa (assembly GCA_900474305.1). Lineage (NCBI taxonomy): Eukaryota > Metazoa > Arthropoda > Insecta > Hymenoptera > Pteromalidae > Cecidostiba > Cecidostiba fungosa. The sequence continues at coordinate 3,861 of UCOJ01000592.1, forward strand.
ACATCACAGCACTTGCCCTTTGCTTAATGGGGTAATTTTGCTTTCAAAAACAAACACACGCATGATTGATAACTAATATAAAATCGTTATTTTATACATATATAGATGTTGGCCTTGCTGTATACTTCCTTACTGTATAGATTCTTGCAAGACGTCTCATCATTACTGTCCTTTTTGTCGCGCTTATCTCGGAACTTACATACCTTGGTAACAATATAAGATCTAGTCATACTTGAAAAATTATTGATATAATAATAAAAATGCATCTTTATTAAATTTTCCTATCATCGTTTATTGATATAGTTTTACAATGCGTGATAAAAATATAATTATGTGATTCACACCTCTTACCGACCGAGTGAAGCACTTTTGTAATTATCATCAGCTTTCAAAAACACACGTGTTCGCGCGCCTGCAGCCTGCCGACACTCCTAACCTCAAAATCCGCGACTGTTGTTTTCATGCGCTCGGCAGACGAAGAGCAGCTTTTCACGTGGTCGCGGCCGAGTTGTTGACCTCCTCGGCGATAACTACCCTCAGAAAAAATGGGTTCGGAGAGCAAGGATGCCGTCGACGAGTTCGCGCGTCCGCGGAGGCCGAAACCCAGGAAGAAGAGGTCGAGGACCGATTCCGAGGCATCAACTGCTACGGTTGAGATCAAGAGCTCGATGCTCGTCGATCCGATCAAGAGGAAGCGCAGGAATGTCTACAATCCTGAGGAGGAGTCCAGGTAGGATTTCAGGGCTATATTGTTTTACTTGTGTTTTTGAGGAGGACAGGAAGTGTTATCGGTTTGTTCTTCTAGGTTAGAGAGGCTGGTCTTTGGTGACCCCAGCGATATACTGCAGAATCTGAAGAGTGACATCGAGAGCGAAGCTGAATCAGAGCCTATGCTCAAGCATGAATCGAGTAGCGATAGCAGTGAGCCAGAGCCGGAGCCAGAGGAGGATGATGATGATGCGTCAGTTATCATTCAATCCGATAAAGCGGCTTCTATTATAACAGTGGATTCTAAATCTACTGTTACTGCGGGTACTGCAGCTTGGATGGATGAAGATGACGAGGAGCTATTGTTAGTTTGATAATTTATTTACTCGATTGATCTGTGTTAAGTGTGATTACTTATTCTATGTTTCTTTTTAGGGTGAAAGAGGCTTTGATCGAGCAGAATCGCAGATTACCCAAAGGTAGAACGGAGAAAAAGTACAGTGAACTGCTGCAAAATAAGTATTCGCACATAGTTGGCACACCTAAATGGGCAAAATTGAACAGAGAGAACGATGAGGATTCCGATGATTCTGATAATGAAATTTTAAAGGTAAGGTATACAATATAATGCATTAAGTCATTGTTTAATTTCTGATTTCTTCTTACAGCACAGCAATCATTTAGTGCCAAAGAAAACCAAGGCTTTGTCAAAAGGAAACATTGACCTGAAAGTCCTGACGCAAATAAATAAACAGACCCACATGGAAGGTCCATTTGTCAACTCTGTACAGTTTCATGAGCAATCGACAGTCGCATTAGTGGCTGGATCTTCAGGAGTTCTGTCTTTGTTTGAAATAGATGGAAGGGAAAATAACAAACTACACACTATGAAATTCCAAAGGTTTCCAATACACACAGCAAGGTTTTTGAAGGAAGGCACAGAGGTGCTTGTTGGCTCAATGAGCCATGCATTCTGTCATTCTTATGACTTGAACAGTGGAAAGACACAACGAATTCCTCTACCTCATGGAATTACAAATATGAAGGTAACAACCTTTTTTCAAGCACAACGATAAGTATATTCGACATAATTTTATACTAATGTATTCATTTTTGTATTAGAAATTTGAGATTTCTCCTGATGGTAAACTCATCGCTATTTGTGGACGGCTAGGTGAAATACACTTACTGTCGAGTAAGACAAAAGAAATGATCGGCACTATGAAAATGAAAAAAAAATGTAGATCTCTTGCTTTCACACCAGACAGTACGAAAATTATCTCACATGGAGGTAATATTACTCTACAATTAAATTATATTTTAAGAAAGAAAATACATTCAAATTTCAATTAAACTTCCGATTTTTTTAAATTACAGAAAGCAGTGAAATCTACGTATGGGACGTTAAATCCCGAACATGCGATAACCGCGCTTTCGACGACGGTTGCCTGTCAGCCTGTTCCGTGGCCATATCGCCGAGTGGACAGTTTATAGCCACGGGGAGTAAACAGGGAGCTGTCAACGTATACGATGCCAAGTCCGTCCTCACCGAACGCACGCCGACACCAGTGAAGACGGTTCTGAACCTTGTCACAGCTATCACAAAGCTCGAGTTCAATCCCACCTCTGAGATCCTGGCGATGGCCTCCGACAGAAAGGCCAACGCCTTCAAGATGCTGCACCTTCCATCATTTAACGTATTCGCCAACTTCCCAACTTTCAATACCAAAATGTTTAACCCACTTGACATCGACTTCTCGCCTGGTAGTGGATACATGAGTGTTTCGAATAATAAGGGATTCGCTTACTTGTACAGACTCAAGCATTATGGAAATTATTGAAGTAAATATATTGTTGATACTTTCTTTTTTACTGATAGATCTTTGTTTTTTTACAAATTTAGTAAAGCCTTATTTATTGGCTGACGTTTTTAGATTTTTATGAATGTAAATTGAAATTTTGATATATTCAACGTTTGACAAATCTTATAACGTTTTAATTTTTCTTCAAAAAGTAATAATATCTGATTTAAATAGATTTATAAAAAAAAAATTTTTCCACTTATGTAAAATAACTATAAAGACTATGTACATAAAATCGCTAGGATTATGTAAAGAAATTATAAAATAAGATTAAATACATTTCAACATCTTTTATTGAACTACAAACGTGTTTCGAGATAAATTATCGTTCCATGCTTCTCTTTTTCTCATCTTAATATCATACAATACATGACAACTTTAAAACATTCCTTACATTTAACTTTAATACAGCGCGCACTTCCTCATAAGGAAGTCCGATGTTCAATAGATATCAAGGGATAGAAAACAGTCCAATGAATTAATATACTCGCAGCACCATTATGAGGTGATTCTTTACAATTTAGCACAATATGCAGTTCTGTTTTTCAGTTAAAAATGCGCAAGCAATTATATGATTTTAATGAGCATAGTGTAACATAACAGTGTGCTCAGCTGCTTTAAATGAAAAAGTGTGTTACAAAGATCACTAAATTAATAAGTTTCATTATATGTAAAACGTAAATTAACGTAACTAAATAAAACGACTGAGAATCAACCATTTGACATAAATTAAAGTAATTCGATCTTTATTTTCATTTGGATGCAGTAATTTACGTGATTATTTTCAATGGTAGTATTTCAAATGAACAATAATATATAAAAATAACTGGGTATGCTAAGCTTAATGACAAATAAGATTAGCTTTCAGGATTCACACTTGCAATTTGAAAAATTCAACTTTGACACACTTGCTTCATAAGATACAATAAACATTATAACGCAACATCTGTCTTATTTTGTATCTTTTAGTTGACTCGTTGAGTCAAAGACAATCACTAGGAGTAATGTAATAATCGTTCTGCGAAACAACCGATGAACAATTGTAATACAAACTGGACAAACATCGAGCACACTACCTTTAGCGAGGTTAACTTCTTTTCATTGATCTAATAATATTGACAACAAAATCAATTTCTACCAAATTATGCGCTAAGTGTTACATATTTTCGAAATCTAGCAGAGTAGAAAAGATATGTTAAACATCACACGTTATAATATATTTTCTATGATATTCAATAGAAACAATAAATTTAACATTAACAGATCGAAATTATTATCAAGCACATGAAGACTTTTGCGTACGCGTTTCTTTTAAGATTTCGCTCGATGTTGATCGAATAAGCAATACTTTATTCCAGTCAATTTTTATTTAATTGCTTAGGGTGCAATTCATATGATAAACTATGCATATTATTATACTAATAACAACAGTAAACCAATCTTTATTACTTTAATTTAGAAAGTGAAAACCAAAATAACATGTTGAAATTATGAGTCAAATCAATAACTGATGTTTGTTGAGGAACAATATGTAAATTATAGTTTACAATAAAACAGTTTTCACTTTCCACCTATCTAGACACCCTTAATTTCTTTTTTTATTACTTTATATAATAATTAGTACACAGTTCAACCTCAATACTTGTGCGCTATACCATTTACAACTTTCACAAGTCTCATAAAAAGAAGTTAGAAATAACCAAAACCCAGTTCAAAATATTACGAAATCAATTAGGATTAACCATTTTATTCAAAAGCAGTTTAGTGTTGTGCGCCGAAGCGTTATAGCAGTGAGAAAACAATGTTTAACGTCAACTCATCTATTCGCTGATGAATCGACTCGATAGTCCTTGCGTATAATCAAATGTCATGGACAAAACATTATATCAATACACACTTTTACAAAGTATTATGTATAGATGTTACAAATTCAAGTTATTGTTGCCTTGATGAAGTTACGTTCGCTTTGACAAACGGCAAATCTTTTTACAAATACAAAGTGGCACATACGACAAAACAGGCTTAGATCAAGTTAGACACCAGCAGGAAAGATGTTTCTCGTGTGTGACTAGATTAACATTTTTCTGCCTTCGCGCGTACGGTTCTCATTGCATAGGCAGCGATTCCTATACTATCACAAATGAATATTAATCATCACCGCATTGTCAGATTCCTCCTTACTTATTATCCATAGATCTCATCTATTTTCGAGGAGGTTGTATCGCTACATGTTTTACAATTAAAACAAAATTAAAATTTAAACGCGTATAATGAAGAAGTGAATATGAATGAAACAGAAATATTAATTTCAAGGTATGATTTTATAAACTTAGATGCTAAAAAATAATGGTAGAATAAAAAAGTATTTTTTATAAAAAAAAAAGAATTGAACAGTCTTAACGTAATTAGAAATAAGAATAAGATTAATATTATACTTTAAATACCTATTGAAATATAAAAAACAGATTACCGATAAAAGTAAATTTCACACTAACGAGCTACGACAGTCTATCTTAGCCACTGACGAATATTAAAGACACGCGTGTACAACCTCCTACAAGTTGTCAGTAACTACTTCAACCTGTTTTCTTTTTCGCACTCTTGAACACCTTTCAGAACTTATTAAATAATGGGCTGTTCATCAAAAAATCTTAAACGTTATATATAATATATGCAACTGCTAAAAGGCATTTGCGATACCCTTATTGCGCGTTTTTTGGCCATTGGATAACCCTTCCCTTTTTGCATTTATTTTTCCATTAATATTCGGGTCAATATCGCCGTCAACCTTTCAAAAACACTCGGGGTGAAGATGTGAAGAAGCTTTTGGTCCTATTCCTTGGTGTGGCCAAGAACCGATGAATTTCATGTGACCCTCTTCTTCGTTGGCTTTTTGCTGCGAGGCAACGTCGCGAAGCTCGAGATCTACAAACAAATTTAAATCATACGATTAATTACTCTCAGTAGAAATTAAAAACATAATCGTTTGAATTATTTTTTTAACACGTTAAGCCTAAAACTAAAACAGTGTACCATATTACGTGGTTTAATAGGTTTTATCTGTGTTAGGAGGACGTTAGAAAATAAAAAATCTAAAACCAAATCACACGTAAATCACCGATATAAACACATTATTATATAAAGCCTAATATCTACGTGTAATTTTCGTCTTTACGCATGTAAATACAAAATACTGGATGTCTAAAGTTAATTCCAATCGATTAAGTCCTGAACTAAAACACGGTTCGTCGTTAGGATAAACTGCAATTGAAAACGCATTAGTTACGCATGGCATCACACTATAAAGAGTTCATACGCTCAGCTTGTATCGGCCTTCAACGTCCTCTCGAAGCTAACAACAACAAGAGGGAAGGGAAGTCGTATAATGGGAAGGATTTGGTCTTAAACGATCGTCTCTTCCTTTCGGAATTTCTTAGGTTCTTCTTCCTCCGGTTTCTGTACTTGCGAAGTCGCGATATCGCCGTCGATGCTGTCAGACCTCAGACTGATATAGGTGTCTCCTTCGTTTGATCTGTTCTTGCCATCGTTCATGGCGTGCAGCAGAACGTTGGTCACGTCCACGTTCTCGCAGCTTACCGATTTCTCTGAGCTCAGCGACTTGGCGTCGTCCTCTTTACTGTCCTTGTGGAAAGCATTGTGGAATATGTTTTTTGGGATGGTAAGTAGTTTCGAGAAGCTATCTCTGGCGGCGGTCTTTGCGCTGGACTTCTTTCTGCGCTTCACCTCGTTGTCCGTGAAGCTCTTGACGGTGCCGGTCTTGATGACCAGAGTGGCTTTGAGAGCCTTTTCCTCCTCCTCGTCATCCTCTTCCTTACCTGTCTCCGGAGCTTTAGGCGCAGGTTTCTTGTGATATTTACCTGCCCGTTCACTGCAATCTGGCGAACTGCTACGTGAGATGCTTGGGCTGGTCTTGATTTCCAGAGTGTTCGTTCTCTGGATGATGGAGATTTCACCGTCCAACTGACTGAGGTTCTCCTTGGACGAGACTATAGTGGCTACTGCCTTGTTCGCGTTCTGCAGGAGTTCTTTCAGCTCGTCCAGTTTTTCGGAGCACATCTCCTTGTTAATGTTCGTCACGTCGATAACGATTTTGCTATCCTGCGGTTCTTCGTGTGCCACTTCCTCGACTTTGACGTCGATCACCGAATGCACGAGGTCCTCTTGTTTCGGTTCATCTTTTTTCTCTTCAATTTTAACAGTCGGAAGAAGATCAGCCTTGAGGGTAGAATCGTCGTCAGAGTCGCTTAGGTTCTGTGCGCTCTGGATCATCTTCATGTGATCCTTGTGCTTGGTCAGGAAGGAGAGGATCTCGAGCGTCTGCTCAGGCGTGAGAAGGGACAAAGGATTGACGGGGGAAAGTTGCTCGATGTTTTCTACGAGCTCTTCGTCTTCCTGCACTTCGTCGACCTTCAAAGTTTCATCAAAATTTGATGTTTATAAGTAGCGCAAATCGTTTATCGTCGCTTATCATTTATTGTATAAAATAATTAAAAGTTTTTTATAAAAAAGTACAAGACTAAAAAAAGACATGTGAAATAACGTAGAAAAGAAAATCACAAAATATCACTGGCGCTTAGATGGAGCGTCGAAGAAAAGTTACCTCGGGTGATTTCTTCGTAGTAGTTCTGGGCTTCGTGCGATTGCGAGCCCCGACGCTGGCCGTCCTCACCAGGTGCTCACTGGTGGTCGAACTTCTCTGCGACTGCAAAGCCTCGCCGCTGCTGTAGCCGCTCGATATGTCGTCCGATGACTTAATATTTCTAAAATCCATATTTAACAACTTAATTTTTTTTTTTCATTTTACATACAAGTTTGGCGATGATACTGATACTTACGTTAAACTACCTACAGGTTCCCTAGACCTCGACTGTCGCACGTCGAGGTCGACCTCAGTGAAATACATCTCCATGCGATTACTGCTCGATTGGGTTCGCCGAGGACTATAGCCTCTTCGGCCGCTTCTCTCCCGCCGACGAGGCTCTGTGGAATTTTCGTTGTTATTATTTTAAGTGGTTTAAGTACAACAAAAAATATTTGTCTATCAATACTCGTATTTTAGAATCGAATGAAGATAAATAATCAAATTACGAAAATACGATAAACGACGATAACAAAATTTATAAGTATAGCAATTTTTTTGAATATATTTTTATTTATTCATGTTCAACTGATATACTAATTTTAGTAGCTAAAAACCAAACTTCTTTAAAATTTACAAATAATCGATCGGTTTGTTGGATACTTACCGTCTAGATCAACCTCGTCTGGCGAATGTTCGTGATTGCGATTTTCGTCCTCCTTTTCACCTGTGAGATCGCTAAGACTGTAACTCTTGCGCAGCTGTTGCACCAGACCGCCGCCACCCTATGAAATTTGATGTTTATTAATTTTTCTTTGTGTCGAACATCCCAATAATTAATTCGTATTTATGTATTTACGTAATTTTCATTTATTTTGTTTTCACCCCAGAAATTGAAATAGGTAATACTTGATACGAAAGATTGAGTGCTTTTTACAATGAAGACAACATTGAATTTTAAAAGTACGGCCATGCAAGTTGCCGACAGGAGATAACAAAATCAAAAGTTAAACGGTCGTGTGGGTGTGTAATAAAAATTAAAATGAAAAAAATAAAAGCTTACCAACAAAAAAGGTTAATGTGTTATCGGCCTTCACCAGTGCTCAGCTTCTAATTTTCAATCTTCGAGCCTCGTTTATTATTATTTACGTAATTTTGTATCTCTTGCGCAGTTATATTCAGCGTTAATTTCGATTTTTAGTGCCAATTAGAATTTTAAATGATTAGTCTAAGCCAATTCGTTTCTCCTGTTCACAATACTGTCGTATTTTCTCGACAACTAATATTTTTGACAATTTTATTGTAAATTTGGATTATTACTTAGCCTTCTGATTAATTTTGCTGAATGTCGTAATAATACAGTAGTAATGGTAGTAGTCGGATTATAGGGATAAGAAGCATTCGGGTAGTGGCAAAGTGAATCAGCCAAACGAAATTAATAAAATGCGTTTTTATTTATCGTAAAGAATAAGAAGAAAATTTCAATAATAATAATAATAATAATAATAATAGTAGTAATAATATAGGACAATTTCAGGAAGCAAAATCTTTGGATCTCTCCTCGCGGATAATTATATCTTAGTGATCTATACGTTGTGGACGCATGTAAATCATAAATGAATGTGATCAAATTACGCGAATGATACAACATAAGTAAACAACTAAACCTAAACACAGTGATATGAATTCTTTATTCTCTCTATCGAAGTCGCTCGCCATGTTTCTATTAATTAATCAACAGAAAGTTTACTCAATCAGTGTTTGCTAGTAATCCAATATATTTTACAAATGTAATGGCGATTTAAATAACAATCACTCTGCGTGAACAATGATTATATTTTTCACGATTGAGTAAACTTTTTGTTAACGTTATCGATCACAATTTTTACTTCTCATGGTATGCGAAAATTACATAAATTATAGCTAAACATAATAATGTAATACAAGGCACACTTCTGGCACTACGCATAGGGGTATTTTTTTCTTCATTTTATTTTTATTTATTTATCCTACAGGAATTTGCTCACTCAGCACGCAGGGAGGTTCTGAAAATCCTCCCATCTCACTTACATTATAATTTCTTCGTCAATGAAGTTTTTTTATTACGTATTTTAAACTTAATTTTAACAATTACTTATCTATTCATGTACAATTTTGTGCACTGGTAATTTGTGTCTATGTTCAATAATTACGTACAAAAAAAACCTTTAATCGTTACTATTTAATTAGAAAATTGATTACATACATTATACTCAGATCGTTTTTTGCGTACTTCTAAAAGTAATTCTGAACATTAAAGGTTGTTTCAAATCCAAAGAGAAAGATTAACTTCATTATCGGTCAATATCAACATCTTTATGCTAAAACTTCCATCATTTTCTATATCAAAATTACTTATAGATAGGTTCGACTAGTTCATTATTCATGTAAGTCAGCGAAAGGAAATATGTAATATAAAGAACCCGGTGAGAAAAAAAGTAGCTGAAATATATCGATCCTTCACCTCAAGTGTCGAATAAAAAATAAGAACGTTTACATAATCTTTCACTTTTTTCGTACTTTCTTCTCTTTTGCTTGTCCGTTGATTTTACAATTCAGTCTTTTAACCGCCTTTATTTATTTGGAAGTACACTATGCTATTTTCAAATTGTGTCGCACATATAGTTGAAAGTGTATAAAAAGCTAGACAGTAGTGAAAAAACATAAATCTAATTAGAAAAACGTATCATGCATATACCAATATTCGTATCATGATTGATTTTTACAAAAATGAACATTGTGCCACAATGAAGATTGTATTTGATGATCGTTTTCTTACTTAGCTTCAGTAGTTTCAATGATTTGATTTCTAGTTATATATACCTATAGTTACTTTAATTTGATGATTTGATTCTATTCTGAGCACTCATTTTATTTAATCTTGGCTAGCTTCAGCCAAACAAAAACTATAAAATAAAATGCTTAATTTAATTGTATGATCGATTTGTATAAACTTTTATTTTTTTATCTAGTTCTTTTTTCAATGCCGCGTAAGAAATTAACTAATACGGTATAACTGTGCGATTTGATCAATTTTATTTTTTTTTTCTGATTTATTTAGTACAGGTGATAGCACCATTCTTCTGTATAAAAAAAAGGATACTTTGAGCAGAAATAAATTTGATAATGATTGTCTGCGGTATCGGGAAACCAGCAACCCGTGATAATATAAAAAATAGGGTTTATGAAAACGGTAAAACCTTCTTTTAGCACTCTTGTAATTTAGATTTATAAAAAAGTTGAAAATGTATCACCCATACATTTCGTCCTGTTTTACCGGCAAAATTTACCACAATGTCTTCGCGTACTTTTACACAATCGGTAAAATAAACGCAACACAATCGCCACCCCAAAAAAGAAAAATTCTTCAAAACGTCAATATACTCAATATACCAACGCGAGAAACTATTTCTACCCAATTCCCATCACCCACGGTCGGTAAAACAGTGCGAAACTGTGAATCCCCAGTCTCAGTCGCTAAATTCCGAATCCACGTTACGCCCGGTCTGTCCGCGTGTCCTTGGTTTCCTTCGCGTGACTGAGTCGTCCCTAGTCTTCTTCTGATTCTTAGGGGCAACGACAGCTGGCTCGGGCTGTTTAAAATTATCATAATCGAGACTATCTTCAGTGGTATCCGCCGGCGGCATGTAATCCATGTCGAGGTCCTCGTAGACGTCGATCACCTCACTTTCGTCGCTCTCGGTCTCGATGTGATAATGGCGCTTCTCTGTCTTGACCTCCACGACGACATCCTCGCTTCTAGTTCGCCTTCGCGGCTTTCGGCGAGACGTCTCCTCCTGTGGCTCCGCCGTCTTCGTCCCGTCCGTCACCGAGCGCGAGGGCGAAGCTCTGCGGTTGGCTAAGCTGGAAATCGCCGGGTCTGATTGGCTGACGGCCAGTGAACCAATCGGTACGACATTTGGGAGGTTCTGATTTTTGTTTTCGTTTTGTTTTTTTGATTTTACGCGGGACGTTGTGGTTATGTGGTAATCAATTTTGGTTTTAATGGTTAGAAGGCGAGTCACAGACGATGCGGCAGACAATACAACACGTGGCAGGCGATGGCGAAGATGGAAGTTTTGAGTGACAAACAAAAACAAAAAAATGGAGAACGCAATGTGATTAGTGAACCAAGCGTGATTAATGCGATTAATTTGTTTGTTTTGCTTTTTGTTTGATTTCGGGGGGGAGAGACTAATGCGCATAGGCTGTCTTGTCTATGGTATTATATTTAGTTTGTATACATTGGCAGGCGTTTAGACATTCTTTGAATATTTCTTTTCCATCAGATTCTCTATCCTTTGCAAGTCTTGACATGATAGTATAAAAGCACTGGCAGGCTTGTGCATTTGAGTTGTTTGTTCAAAGAGTAAGAAATTAAAGCAAAATGGTTTGTTGCAAATATCAATTTAAAAGAAACAGTTGCTCCCAAAAATCATTCGTAGATAAAATAACAGGATCTAATTCGAGAACCTTTGCCATACAACAAAACATTTTACTGCAAAAGTACGCCAAAAAATTCACAAAACCAAAACAATGACCCGAAAAAAATGATAAAAAAGAATCTCAAATAATAAAAAAGGGGGTGCATCAGAAAAAGTATGATGAGAAAAGTCTCAATCGACTGTTACCTTGATGGCAGTCTGCATGAGGACGGTGGTGGCGTAATTGACGCCCTTTGTGCCCAGCTGCAGGACTGCAGTGTAGCCCTGTTCGGTGGCCCTGGCCAGAGCATCGTCGATCTCAGCTTCGCGTCTGCATAGTGCTGGATGTACGAACCGACGGTACAGGATACTCGAGCCCTTTGTGGCCGGGCTCAGCAGCCACAGCACCAGGATTATCTTGATCTCGTAGTAGAACGGGAACCTGCGAAGAAGAGTGGGTTGATTGAGAGAGGATTTTGAGTATTCGTTTGTCTCTTAATTGTATAATCAACAAAAACGAAGAGTTTCAGAATCACGAGTCCTGTATTTTGCTGTAACTTCTACCTATATAAAAATAAAACTTGATAATCTTAGTTCGTCTACAATAAAGCTTCGTTCGTCTGATATACCATATCACGTTAACATTGTTGGTTTGATTCACATTTTAGTTAATTGTTAACGATAAAAATATATAATACAATCTTAAATGAATTTCAATTTCTTCTACTTCCTCCTACATTTATTCGATTATATATTTTTTAAATAGTGAAATAAAAACTGTTTTACACAAACTGTTTTTTTTTAAGTTTATTCACCAACAAAGTTTAAGAAAGAGACCCATATCTTATTCATAATATTATTTACAATAATATTATTTCGAATAAAATAAAGTCATGATATAATTCCTTTTAATTCATTGTCTATTAAACGGTATATAGACATTGAAAATAAATCTCCACGTCCTCTAGAAATAAAGACACCATACGAACCGAAGCATAACGCGGAAGATTTATTTTCGGAGCACTTAAAAGGTTGGAAATTTGGAAAAGTGAACGACCGGTCAAAAATTCATGAAGCCAGCGGCGGCCTACTCGTCGGCACTCCTTCTGTAATCCGAGATAAGTAAAGAGAGAGAGAGAACCAGCAGTTCGGAGAGAAGAATTTCGACGAGGCCGTATTTAAAGGGTATAAAGGGAAAGATAAATGCAGCCGCTGAATTTTGGATTATGTGGAACGGCCCGGGCTGTGTACTCCGGGACTTTGACGTAATATGTGCCAAATTTAAATATAATGCGAGGAACTGATGGTTATAAATGGTATGTGATTATTCGATATTATCGTCTGATCGAAAGGTTATTAACTCCAAATATCGAGACGATGACGGAAGCTGCTTCTGCAGACACGAGGCAATATTTATGTACCTAGTCTCAAATTAGACGTTTGAGCTCCGGACCGTTTATTGCCGGTGAATGCGCGTCTGGATTACAGAGGCTTTTATGCGGCTGGCTGGTATAGCCCTATTGTCAAACTGAAAGAGGCGAGATTCGCGCGAAAGAAAATACTCGAGACTAAACTGCCAATTAAAATAGATTAATTAAATTACGGCAGAAATGAGTTTCTACTTGGGAGAGACTTGAGAAAATAGTAAAACTTACCAGAAACTGAAAAAGACGTCGGTGAAGGTCTCGGCGCACGTGAAGAGCGCGAACACAATCCAGTACATCATCCATTTTACCTGTGAACAATCATTTGTTTAATAATGTCATAAGAGATTCATATATTTCTTTATTTGCACATTCGCAATCTATAAAAATAGTCAATATATTTCAAAATTTACATTTTGACAATGTTATTCCAAAATTGTATACATCAAATATTTTTCAAATTTTTTCCCCAAAACTCCAATTTAATTTTATTCTCTTTTTTTTTATAAGCACGAAAATAGAGTTAAAAAAGTAAAAAGATATCTTATCAAATTTAGCTAGTAAAGAAGTCAGCTGTTAGAATGATCTAACCTAAATTCAAAACATGTCTCTTGTATTGATTAACCTGATGCATCGATTACATAAAAATTCATCCTGTCCATAGGTAATATAATATAAAGAAAAAAAACTCACGTATTCTTTGACGTTCTTCGTGCGCACCGCCTTGTAGGAGGCATAAGCAGGATACAGCGTCCCGAAGACAAGTCTGAAAAGCGGATACAGCATCCAATAAGTAATAGCCCTGGGCATTAACAGGACCAAAAACAGCGTGAAAACGCCGACGTTCTCCAGTGTAAGTCTAATAGGCAATCGCTCTAGCGAATCTTTCGCCCAAACGATGCTCTTTCGTGCGAGTATTCGAGATATTGTCGCGCCGCCCGATGCGCCGAAGCTGCACAAGATCGACTCCTCGTCGTTGGACGAGGAGATGTCCAGCAGGTCTTTGAGCTTGCGATCGTTCGTAAGGAGCTTTTCGTGGGAAGTCGACCAGGTCGCCTCGTAGTTCTTCGTCGTCATGCTGGTCTCTAGTCTCGCGCTCATTTTCGGGCTGATTCTCATCGAGGGATTGAGGTTGCTGAAGTAGACTGAACTTATTGGGTGATGTAAGTTAAACATCGCTAGTGTAGTGAATTTTTGTGGAGCTGATTTTATTTCTTATAATAGTAACGATGGACTCTGCTTTGCAAAACAAAAAACAATGTCCATATGGTCTACCACTGTCAACCACGAAATTCATCAGCTCCACAAAATATGGATTTCAAGCAAACCATACCTGATATTTCAAACTCCCCTGGCGACGTTCATCTGAACCTCAAAACACCTCTCCCTAATGAAATCGTCGAACGCGCCGACGAAAACTGGGCTTCGTCGGCATGACTGCACGCGTTTTCTTTTTCGAGGTTAGATTGCGAACGGCAGCTTGTGATTTCGGTTTCGACAGCGGCGAAACGCCGACTGTGTATATATATCTTTATTGTCGAGGCTGGCTTGTGCGCTAGAAAGGACTCGATGATAAGACTGGGCGGGTCGAGTTGTCAAAATGGCTATTGCGTTTTTAATAGGGTCATCGAGAATAGACTTTTGTTTGGAGAGTGAATGGGTTTTCAGTTTGCGGTTTGGAAAAAAATTGGATGTAATCTTTTTATCGATACAGAAATGAAACAAGAAAATAATCGGTCAATAATCTAAATTGCTCTCAAATTCGATTGTGTTACGTCGTTCAATGGAAGAAAGATTTCATTGCAATCAAATATGAACGAAATATAATATTTGCTCGATTATAACGTAATACACAGGCTATAAAAACGTCCGTCTTGACTGCAAAGGTATATTTTGGTTGAATTCTCATTACGATTTTATGACGTTGTGCAAATGCAATTAATCCTGACATGGTATCGCATTGAAAATTATATCCAATTTTTAATTTAAGAATAAAGAAACTGTTGAATTTATTGAATCGAAACGTATTCGTTGGAAATCACTTTGAAGTCATATCTAATGTTTAACCTCTGAATTATATTAAAACAAGAGAAGATAAATATTAAAATTGAATTTCACAAAACTAAACCAAACACACTCCAAGCAAAAATTAAAATCCCTATACCTGCACGAAACACGTCACTATCAAAACTGCCCCAAGGAATTACTGAGCACAAACGAAAACAAAACAAAAACAAAAGAAATAAGCGAAGCCTAATACAAAGCACGCGCGAGAGCTTTCGCGAGTGGCAGCGTGAGCTTCCAGCCGAGCACTGAGAGAGAGCTGCGCAGTCTGCGTTGACTCAACTCGACTTTATCTGTCTGTCTCTGTCTTGACTATTTTCGCGTCGGGCTGCGAAAGCCTGTTGCAGCAAGCTCAACGCGCCGAAAAGCTTGCGATGCTAAAGCGGGCCACGCGGCTCTCGGCTTCTTGACCCCGTTACCTCCCGAGCTTCTTTTCATCGTCATACTAAACTTCTTTTTTTAATTTTTTTTTCTTGATGAGACCTTTTGTGTGGTGTCGTCTATGTGAGTTGGTTGCAATGAAATGCAACAGTATGGAGATGATAAAATGTATGGATAAATTATTCGACTCGTGTACCGTCAGAAGAGAAAGTATTTTAAAGTGAATAAGGGTACGAGTACGACAGTTTTGCATTTTTTTTTATTATTTATTTTTAATTTCGGATTTCCGATAATTAAGCTGTTATAAACACTGTGTTTTTCAACTCTTATAACGAATGGCAGCGTTGATCGGAATGGTTTTAAAAATACGAATGCAATCAGCTCCGATATTATAGTACCCTTGACTTAGCATTAACTGCGTCTTCGAGAAACTATTTTTTTCCTGGCATTTTTAGGCTAAGACAGCTACTTAATTTCCTAGCTTGCTCTACTTCTAATGTTTTGAATAGGTAGATGTAGAAAAATATTTCTCTTACCCTGAAACACTATAAGTAGACTATTACGAGTTTGTCGTGTTGTAGTTTTTAAAGTACCTACAACGTCATCGATTACTTGAAAAAAATAATAGGCTTGAAGTATATTTAAGAAGAAAATACAAAATTTTTTTTAACAATAAAAAGTCCGTTTATTATTAGTGAGAATGATGAATGAATCAGAATCCAAATATATTAAATCCCACTTTCGAAAGATATACAGCGTATAGAATCTTGCGAGAATCACAGAACAACCGTTATTTCCTGCTATATTTCATGACGAAAATCACTTCTAACCGTTGCCTTATACACGAATGAGCATTCAAAAAGTTAAAGAATTCCCAGGCAAAAACATGCTAGCAAACGTATTTTTAAGCTCGAAACAACAAATTGTTACCAATAATTGAAGAAGATTATAGTCTCGTAATTTTCCAAAAAATAAATAAATAAAACAATCAACCCAGCTTTATCTCTATTACGCAATCTAAAAATCACAGTACTGTTATTGAGGATCTAACCCCAGCCAACTTTCCTCGACCTCACCCACATACTTACACACTTATCACCGAAACCTTACAAATTCATTCACATGACAACGACACAGTACCGAGACCGAAAGCAACGAGACTCTCGCGCGAGTGAGACAACGACTGACTGCGAGTATATAAAACCGACGCCTCGTCCGATTCGGACGACTATGCCGGGAAGGAACGAAGCGACGATTACGTCGTTCCCAGGTAATTCGATGATTAGCGCCAATGTCGAAGCACAAAGGCATACGAAGTACAGAGCTGATTGCGTAACCGAGGCGGCGGCGTGCGTGCAGAGGACTCTTTTTCTGTGTTGTTTTGTTGCTGCTGCTCGTTTCGTATTGTTATAGATGTACGGGTGCGATTCTTTTGTCATGTATACAGTTCTCTCTCGCTCTAGGTGATAATCATGAGAAGTGTTTGGTCATTATGGTTTATTAAGTAGGGCTAGATTGGTTTCAATATATTTCACCGTAAAAGTTAATTGAATTGTTTATCGTAATAGGTTCAACTGAATTAATTATTTGGTTAACTATACTAAACGAGACAACAGCAGTGGAATAATTCATCTGGCAGTAAAAATAGCTACAGGAAAGTTGAAAAAATTGCTGTGACTATCGCTTCAGATATTTCACAAAAATAACCGGAGCTTTTTGTTTATTTATAATTTGTTAAGAATGTTCGAGTCCACGGAGCTGTTAGAAGTTAACAAAAAATTTTTTTTATTCCTATAACATATATTTCTTAAGCATTGCATAAGATCATCAAAGCTCAATATACATCAATATAGATATCCGCAATTAGACTCCCATAAATCTGTGGCAATAGCACATCGCCTCGCGGTTACACGCGCGTGGTAGACTATCGACTCTCCAGACGTCCGGCGTTAATAGAAAATCGATTATGCATTAAAACGAGC
Organism: Cecidostiba fungosa; assembly: GCA_900474305.1. Classification (NCBI taxonomy): domain Eukaryota; kingdom Metazoa; phylum Arthropoda; class Insecta; order Hymenoptera; family Pteromalidae; genus Cecidostiba; species Cecidostiba fungosa. Next base: position 21,345 of record UCOJ01000592.1, read on the forward strand.
GGCTCTCTTATTCTTGACTTTCTTCGCGGTCGACGCCGGCGGCACGCGACTCAAGAGGTCAAGATCAGTGACGCGTTCCCAAGCGTTGTCTCGAGCTTTTTTGCGCTAGCACGATTTCACACTGCGGATCGCCGGAATTCAGCTAACATCGAATCGCACTTTTAGCGATTTTATCGCTTTCGTGTCGTTATTTTTTTTTTTAAATTTTATTCTGCTTGAATTTCACTCGATTTTATAACGGTATACTTTCGATTGATTGTTAGAAGAAAAAGCGCGTTCACGATGAAATATAATATGTTTATTACAATGTTTGGACAGCGACTCAAAAGAAAATGCAAGTCGATTTTCAACGCGATATTTGCGTAACGCGCGTTGCACAAGTATTTAGTTACGAAAAATCCTATTTTTATTCGGAGAAAATTGTATTCACGACGTTACATAAAGTTTTTTTTTTTACAAGCTGCTGAGATTTTCCGACAAGCTACAAAGTATCAAGTAGTTTGCCTTTTTTTACTGCAGTAGCGTAAAATATTAATACCCCCGACGTAACTAGACTGCCATTTTATATATAGAAACTATATCTTTCCTAACGAGATGCACTGCTTTCGTTACTTCATAAACCTGCTGTAAATGTGTCTCATTACGGTGACCACTTAAATCATTGTACCGATTTCACTAAATCAAAGAATATGGCTTATAAAAATAGATTAGTTTTAAATAAATTCCGAGTCTTTTTTTACAGAATTTCAATCATCAAATTCTGAATGATTCATAATAAAAAAAAAAGAAAAGGAGTTACGCGTGTATAAATGGCTGCGTGCAGTTGAAGCTTTCGCAAACGACAGAACAGCTGACGAAACAGAGCTTGCAGAGATTATTTTGGGACGAGAACAGCTCCGCGAGCGAGGATCATTGGCCTGAGAGCAGCAAAACGACGCCATGTGCCAAGTGCTGAGACGAAAGTCGAGGGCAAAAAGGGATACCAGTGGATAAGTAACCGGGAACTTTCGACTTACCGATCGTTGGATATTGAGATGCGAATATTATTCGAATATTCAAGGACATTTGGCGGTCAAAGCACTGTATACGGCTAGATATTTTCAAGATCAAAAAATGTTGCCAAACCTAAATAACAGACACCTCATAATACCCACAACCGCGCGAAATTCAAAATCACGAAAACTCTATACCGATCATGCGAAAGCCTTTTTTCTACTCAGACTAATCACTAACCATTACGCCTTGCTTAAACAGGACGTCGTGCAGTTGTCTTCGCGAACAGCACGTGCACATAACTCTCCCTACCCTCCCCAAGACATAGAGCATCGGACAACTGTGCAGCTTCGCTCCGACGATGCGGAAGGCAGGAATAAAGCGTTCGAGGCACCGCAAGGTGAACGGGATTTCCGATAAGCCTCGGAGGAAGGAGAGAATTTTTTTCTCTCGCCAGAATAGCATAAGGAGAGAAATAAAAACAAGCGGAGAGGGCGATTTATCAATTTATTGCATTCGCTCTTTCGACATGTGCGCAGTTATTGCGTCACAGCGCGTTACATGTGTGTCTGTGTATACAAAAGATATAGGTATAGATATAATGTGTGTGTGTATACAGTCATGGTTTTCGCGTGTGGACTTATATAAAATTACATTCTATAATCGTTTATGTAGCTTATAATTACGGGTAGTCGGATGACTCTCGGCCGATGGAAACGCTTTTTTCGCTTCGGAAATTGCTTCGCTTATAACGATAATGAAATACAGTAATGGCTTGCGATTAGGGTTTGTAATTGTTGCTCACAGGCTTCGGATAATTATATACATTGAGAAACTTTTCTAAGGACGCCCGATAGTCCGTGGTTGTTTTTCCACTTCGTATAGCTTAGAATTACGTCGAGTTGATTTCACGATTTATGATAATTCAATATATGCTAGCGTCGCGTCGCACTTTGTTTACATCTCTGGTGGATGATGAAAAGTCACGGAAAACGTTGTAAAGATCACGGATTTATTCATACAATCGTATACTTTTATATTTTTATAACATCCTCCTTTTAACAATATATTCAATAACAGATTGAGGTCAAGGCACACCGTCACTTTTATCATCTTGAAAAAGAAAATGAACGGACCGATGCATAAGCTAACTTGCGAAACTCGATTCTCGATTTCTTTTTCTCCTTTTCACGGAGGAGAGGATACACCGTCGTCCTTGGAAGCGCTTTTCTCGCGAATTCCGAAAGCTTATTTATGTGATACAGTCGTGGTCGAGTGTACATTTTTTTTTACTTTTATTTTTTGTATGATAAATGCAGTCGTCGTGAGACTAATGTCTAAATGGGCTCTGTGTTGAAAATATATATGATATGAAGTTCTTCGTTTTAGTTATGGCAAAGTTACTAATAGCTGAAACAATCATTGCAAATGAATGATGTTGTAATTCATGAAGTGCTACTCTAATCGCGCTGAGTTAATACATAATTTTGATACGATTCACATATCGTATACGCTATACTGAGTATTCTAAGGTACTTATAACACTAGAATCATACATACAACAACTCCAAACTACTTATTATTGATCACTCTATTTTGAATTCGTCATCCAGTCGTATGACTGTTTCTTCGAAAAAGTTGCGCAGAGAGAACAGATGAAGCATTAAACTTTAAGAACATTGAAAAATCGATCATAAATTATATAAATCTAACTCTAAAGGCATACTAGCGTTTCATTCGACGGAAATTTTAGCAGGATCCACCTCATATTATTTCCCTCTGCGCAATTTCAAATTTAATACCTATATTCTGAAGTCATCCTGTATACGCAATGTTCGATCTCCCTCAAACCACCTCCTCCTCCTCCTGATGCACGATCTTAAGTGGTGCCGGCAAAATAACGACCGTCACCGTACTGACAACGGTTACCGTCCTGAAGACAGGCGCGTGGAAACTACGCGAATATTGCGTCGCCGTGGGCACCTGGACCACCGGCGCAGAAGCGCGGCTCGGGCGCACCGGACAGGTCATCACGCCGCGGCTGAGTCGGGCCAAGTACTGCCTGATTCTTTTCATAAAAGCCGAGCCGCAGCTCGATTTTTTCGAAGCTTGCTCTTGTTTTTTGGTGGATCGATAAGGATAATTGCAGTTGTTGTTGGTGGTGGTGGTTAAAACAATTTTCAATCACAAACCTCTCGCAACAACTAAAGCTTGAGAAAAATCGGTAACAGCCTCGCAAATACTCTGCACGTGTCACGAAAAATCGATCGATCGCCTTACTTTCTCCTCTCTAGCTTAATAACCGATGTACCTCCTCTTTCCCGGTGATGTCGCGACACAAAAAAATGAATCTCCTTTACGCTCGATCGGTAACAGCGTTCGGCTTTTCGGAGGCTCTGCAGTGCACTGTTCGCGGGTGCAACGACCGGCAGTCTGAAAACGGCCAAGAGGAGGATGTACGCGAGACTCCACGCCCCGACGCTTTTCTAATTATCCGTTTGGCGAAGATAGGCGGCTTGGTTAAATTGTTTTTCTAAGGAGGCTGTAGTACTCTGAAAATCGGTTTGTCGAAGAGCGCGCGATTTTTACTCTCTGAAGAAATAAGGATTCGAATTGACAATTTCGCAACGGCAAAGTTTCGCAGAAATCTAATGCAATTTTTCTCTTATAAATTCGAAGAATCCGCGGTGAGACGAGAGAAGAAATAGAGAAACACGTTTTCCGCGTGTATATAGCTGCGAATGGAGCGTTGCGCCGGGGAATTTAATCGCTCGCGATAAATCTCACTTTCGGAATGCCCTTAGTTTTCCGGGCGATCTGGCTAATCGCGCGTTAATCTTTCGGACGCGTCGCTCGTGTATCGTTTTCGTGTTGCAGCTCGTCGATTCTGGTCGCGCGCCAATGCTCCGCGCGAGCTTTCCAATGCGGGACGTCGTCGTCGCGTGCTTCTCTCCTTTTGTTGTGTTCAACACGGCGCCTTTCTTCCTTCTTTCACGAGATTAATCGTCGCTAGTTTAGAGTTGCAAAAATTACTATTTTCGAGCTGGAATGATGCTGCTGATCGCAGGATCGCCTGTTTGGTATCTGACGTATAACGAGAGTGTGAGAATAAAGCGCGATGATAATGGCGCAGACTCGACTCCTTTTAGAATAACCGATAACGGCTTAAAATAGTGTACTGCAAAATATAAACGACGAACGCCTCGCGGTATGACGTAGACGATAGATTAACGTCACTGACCGACGTTTTTTTCGTCACCGCTGCTGCTACTGTCCCCTTTCTCTTATCGATATTTTATTTTTTTTTCCTCGATATTTTCTCTCTTGAACGCCTTCTCAGATGATCGTATATTTTTTTACGTCACCGAGAAAAGAGTGACAGTTGAGTGGCAGAATCTCTTGGATAAAGAAAAGTATACGTTGCAGCTCTGGACACTTGATTTTTGTTGCTCGCCTGTACGGGAAAAAATAAAGTTACTGCATTTGGCGCTTTTCTTATTTTGAGCTTCAACTTCCAGAGTATTTTCTATTTCTTTAGAGTTTCAAAACTTTTTTTGAACTTATTACACATTTTTTAAAAAATTGACTATATTGTTGATCTTGAAAAAAAAGTAAAATTTATTTCAATAAATGTATATTATTAATAAATTCATAGAAATAATTTCACAATGACTGCAATTTCATTCATATACTTTGTACAAAATGTACAAAATATTTTAAAGGTCAATACTCCAAAAATACTACATTGTTTACTTTACTCAATATAATGAGCTTCTACTTAAGCAAACGATGCAATTAAAAGCTAATTTAGTGTTGGACGATCTTACAAAGAAATAACATTTTTTTAACAACTCAATGCTCACAGTTGAAGCTTCAAAAAAATCTAATCCAGTTATCAGCAAAAATCACGTACCCAAAGGAAACGCAAACAAGTCAGTCGAAAAAGTCCTCCACAGTCCAGAGATATCACCAAATCCCTTCCTTCCAAGAACTTCTCTCAAAATCCTCCTTAAATCTTGCCAAAGCAACGAAATAAATCCAACCACAAATTGAGCGTTCTCGAATGAAATTCAAAACTGTACACTCGCCAGCAAAAAAATGGCTTTTCACTATCGCAGACGCTGCCACAATACTTGAGAAAATTGGAGAGAGATGCTCGTGGCGTGCGTTTCGCGAGCGTCGCGACGCCAAGACTGAAAGTTCGGCCACTCCCGCGGTCCGATTTATATTTAAACGACGCCGAGGCGCCGAGTCTCTCTTTCGCGGGAAGAGGGAATACGAAGAAAGAGACCGGTGGTGGGAATAAATGAGTCGCGAGAAATAGAGCAGGTCGATTTCTTTTTTTTCGATTGGTGGAATCGCTTGTTTGTTAAATTGGGTTCTTGTTGTTCCGGAGATTGTTTGTTATATATAGGTGGGCGGAATTCGGATTATGGGAGGTGATGATGGATGGAATTTAGCACGAGTTGTATGTGTTTGCTTTTCAATCATAAAAATTTCCATTCCACGATGACGCGCTGCTATTGTTGTTTCGGTGAATCGATTGTATATTTTGAACTACTCTGCTTGAGGGTCGTCCGGAAGTTACGATATCCATTTCCATGGGGAAATGAAGCAGAAAAAAATAAATCATACACCGAGATATTCTGGAAAGAAAAATATTGACTGGGTCTGCACATAGTCGTATACGTATTTGCGGTGAAAATATTAAGGAGCAACAAGTATAAAGTCTTGATATAAATAGGAACTGCACGTACAGGAATTCGATGTGCGACAAAACGAAGCAAAGCTGTTTTACTACTTAGTACAAGAGCTCTTGAGAAACCGTGACGATATTTCAACTTCGTTCAATTAAACGGAGAATTGATGCTAGTTACTTTTGCAGCCGATTTTTTCAGCCTGGCAATTAGAACCGGTTGGACTCTGTGCATATCATAGTATTCATTTTGCATTCCTGAGTAGTCGAACTGTTCTTTTCTTTTGCATAAAGTTTCATACCACCGTTAAATAACGTTTCTATCTTTTCTTTGACTTTCTACCATGCCTTTTAAAATTCAACTGAATTCCATCAAACACTTGGTTCGAAAAACTCCACAGTGTATATATACACAAACATACGCGCGACCTTCCAGTTTTCGTTTGCTTTCGTTTGCCGCCGGTTTTCCCAATGCGGCATCTTCTCCCGGCGAACAAAGGGCGCCAGTCGGGGTCGTCGTTTCTGCGAGTTCAAGTCTAAATTTCGACCAATTAAAAATAACGCTCTTATTAGACCACGAGCTTATTTTCGTCGCGGCTCGAGAGGATGTGAGCAGCAGAGGCAGGACACGTCATTCCGTTTAATAAAATTGCTTAGGCATGAGACGGCGGTATTTCGCGCTCTTTATCACCGGCTAATTTTAAACATCGAGAGCACAATCGGATGCAATTCCGGTCAGGCCGATTAATTGGCTTTTACCGCAGGAGCTTTTCCATTATATGATGTGGGAATGAAAAGTATACGATGTATCTGGCTCTGTATAAATAAATTTAAAAGACGCCCGACATCAGTTTGGATGAAAATAGCGACACAACTATTCCAGTGTCCGGTGATTAATCGAATAGATGCTAGAGGTAAACAGGATATCGCGGAATCGTCTCATGCCATGGCCATCGGATTCTCCTGTATAGCTGCAACGAAAGTCAAACTCATCAGAGCGAATCAACGAAAATCTCATGCAGACTCGAATAATCTAGGCGAAGGCGGACGATATTACGTAACGATTCACTGACTCGTGATCTTGGAGGTCTCGAGTCGCGAGAATTGGCGACTAGAGCTGCAGTGAGTCACGAACGGTATACAGACGCTTCCTCGACTTTCGGCTCGTGCAGCAGAGGATCATCTTTCCAAAAGTTATTGGCTCAGCCCGTTAATCATTCGAAATTCAACGTTTACGGTGGTAATTAGGAGTAAATTTATCTATCTGGCGCAGAGGATGTGGAGGATCTAATAATTAGAGCTGATTAATGCAGACTCTCTGGTGCTGTGTTTTTGAGAGAGAGAGGTCTGATTTAGGACTTGGTTAAGTTATACTGAAGAAAAATGGGCTCTAGTGTTTGGAAAGGAAATATTGATTTTAGGCTTTATTTCGGTAAGTGCGTATTGCCGACTTTTAGATGATTAAAATCTTGTTTATTTTCGGAGTGTCTAGCGTTTTAGAGAAACAAGAAAGCTTTGGTTTTATTGTTAGAAGTGAACGATTAATCCACTTGTCAGAGGTAGCATGTCGAGCAAAATTTAACATTGTGAGCACACATGCAAGGAGTTTGTTACCAAACAAAGGTTGGAGAGGTATTCAAAATTTCAGTGCCAAGAGAACTATTTAACTGTCATTATCCTCATAACGACTAAGTGCGTATATCAATCAAACCTCATACGTATTCTTCTGCAACTAAATATCAAATAATTTCTCAAAAACATTTTTCTTCTCGCTATATACTTGAAAACCCGAGAAATAACTCGATGCGGTCTCCTCGCAACCGACGACGGTGAAATAAAAATATAATCGAACTTCGAAATGATCGAAAGTGCATTGACTCGCTGAGGTCGTCGGCATCGCGAGTCTCTCGACATAATAACCTGCGCCGAGAGCGCAAAAGTCTGTCCGTCGACGTCAGCAGTGGATGACATTGAATGCGCGCGCGCGCGCGGAAGTGTGTGTATATCACACACGTGTGTATTGTACATCTAGCGCTAGCATTTTTTTTTTTCCATTCTCGCGTTTCCACGCAATAATAATAATAAAAAAAAGAGGGGAAACGCGTAGAAAGTAGAAACGGCGCACGCGAGTTTGATATTTCGAAGGCTTTTATGGGAAGAAAAGAGACTATGTCTTACGGCACGAAATGTCGGGTTCCTTTGCATCATTTATGACTTCCGAGCGTTTTTATATTCGAGAGAGGTAAAACTTGCGCGGGCGAAGGTTAATGCACCTGTTTCAAGAGTATACGTATATCAGAGAGTATATTTTATGTTTCTATGATTCAGGTATTCTGTATTTTCCTTTATTGATATAGAATATTTTGTTCGTACATTTAAGTTACTTTTTTAAACTACGAGAATACTACGTTATAATACACTCTTCGAATGGATTAATTCGTAACTTATACGCCTATTTCACTTGTCTTTTACTGTTACATCATTTTTTATTTCTCGTTGATAATTATTGTTAATTAATTTATTAGCTTTCCTCAGAAAAAATCAACTTTCTTGAGTGACGCAATAGTGTACTTGAAAATTGTATTAAATTAAGGCAAAAAAATCTCATGCAATTAACTATAAAAGTAAGAGCTCTCGAAGCGCATCTGAAGTTGCTACATTTTTTGCAAAACAACAAGCTTGAGTAAAAAGCGAGCGAAATATCATCTCGCAATAAGATACAACGCAAACACTCCCGCGACCAGCAACAACGCCAACGACAGCAGCAGCAGGCAGTATACTCAAGGCAAAAAAAGCGAGGATGAAACGAGCGCGCGCGACACTTCGCGAGAGAGAAAAGGCGAAAATAAAAACAACGAGTTCGCGCACTCGACCCCCGGTCGGCAACCCCTCGAAGGGTCACAGGGTGGAGAGAAGCGAGAGAGAGAGAGAGATAGAGAGAGACTTGGGGGAGACGAGAAAGAGGAGGAGGAGTGTATACTGTATACACGCGAAAGAGAGAGAGGAGGGTCGCGCGTTTTCATGTTGAGGTAGTACAGTGCTGCCGCCGAGCGAACGAGCCCCCAGCGGTATCAGCTGTTCGGCCAGGCGCGATTTTTCTACGGCGCCGCGTAATCGAGACGCTCTCCCGCCTGAGAGATGCTAAACTCTTTACAAAATACTTGAACGCGATACACGTACCTTACAGCTTTTTTTAAATATAAGGTAAACGTATGGTTAAAAATGTTTTAAATATACTAATCGTGTGTGCGAGGGGAGATTTTTTTTCTGAAGAGACCTTTTCTACTAACTGCAAAAGGGTTTTATAAACCGTCTCTAGAACGCAATTTATTATGTGAATCTTTCAACTTTTGCATAAATATGTACCGGGTAATCGAGTTGTTGCAAACGTTGTTACGCAATGAAGTTTTTCTGTACAAGCTATATTTTTACCAATCAAAGTTCGAATTTCTTTTCGAACACGGTACTTATTCTAAAATATTCAGCGCAATAACTATTCTCGGACAACTGTCTAATTAAATCAGGAAATTCAGCCGATAAACCGCTATCTCATCCAAACGAAAAAAAGTCGTCTCCAACTCCTCTAACACACGCCTACAAGAAGCTGAAGAAAGAACGAGAGGGAGCGAGAGAGAAAGAGCCAGTCGGCTCTCGCGTGAGCGGGGATATCGATTCAGGCCGAGGTTGGAAACAAGTTCGCATCCGTGCCACCCTCGTGATTTTCCAAGCGCGCAAGAGAGAGAGTGAGAGAGATGAGAGAAGGGAACATTGCACAGAGAGTATGGACTCGTGGAGGCGTGTGCATACTTTTGCCCTGGCGTGTGCAACCCTCCTTCTCGCCTCTCTGTTGCCAGACGCGGAATCGATCCAACACGCTGCTGCTGCTGCTGCTCGTTGTTGGCCTCTGCTACTGCTGCTGCTGTTACTCGGCTATCGCGTGGAAAAAGCTCTCAGGCGCAAGAGGAAATTAATGGATGTAGATGAGAGGGAGGAGAAGGTGGCGCTGTGTGACAGGGGATAAGAAATTCAAGGCGCAAGGGGAGCTCGGGAATGGGGAAGTCTTTGGCGTTCTTTTTTTTCTATGTATTAAGCCGCGGCTAGAATTTTAATATTGCTTTATTTATGACCGGAGGACTACCTCATATAGCTGTTTCTTATCGAGATGGATGGGTATTTTTGGTGAAATATTATGCGAATTACAAATGTACCCTGAATTTTCGTATTATTCAAATAATAAAATCAATAAACTACTTCCGATTTTTCCCGCGCGTATCACTTATACAAAGAATTTAATTATATAGGAATAGGGGAGACCGGAGTAAAGCGAAACAAATGCTCTATGATTGTAAACTTCTATTCATTCTAGTTATTTTAATAAACTAACTGAAAATTTCTTAATCCATTCTTTCCTATTTATCAAATAAAAATAGTATAATGTATTCGATATTCTATATAAAAGAATCTTTGTAGTTAACGTCACTATAATTTCCTCGGGCAATGGAACTCGAAATTTACTTCCAAGATACAGGATTTGCGCCATCGTAAACACGCCTCGACTACTATAACTGCACTGCGCAGATATCAGCTGTTCGCAGTTTCTGAACTGACATTGCCCTAGGTGTTCGCCCGCAATCGGACTCCACAGATCGTGGGTGGAACAAGACAAACTCGATATTGGAGAGTATAGCTTCAGCAGAACAAATAATAAAAATTGGCGATCGCACACAAGTAACATCGTATACCTTTTTTCTATCTGTTCTTTGTTTATACACAATATTATCTATTTTTTCGAATATACAATTACATTGTTACTTTAACACCTATAGTGTATATTACTGCTGTTGTACATAGTAACGTGCGCCAACTGATAAGCCGGATACTCGAAGGTTAGAAACGCCGAAGCTATCGCGGAGGTTAAATCTTGTTTTTCTAATGTCATTGGCCAACACGAAGATTAGATAGCCATTGTATCGCCGCAAACTTTTCACCCGAGGTAGTTTTGTATTTCCTTTAGCGAAATTTAAGAAAAAAAGTAAAACCCAACATTAATATCTGCTGTTTGAGAAGACACAAATTATGTAACAATACTACCTTGTCGTCTTAGCACTATACAGAATTATTTATTTTTCAGAAAGAATCTACCAAAGACTTACAAACGAAAATGCAAATAAACGAATCCTCCAGCTGTTCCACGTATATACACAAGGGCGCCATAACTCGATTACGAAAAAATCGCCGAAAAAGGGGGCCGCGAGAGTGCAGGAGCAAACTCTGTCAAGGTCCTCGCGACCTACTGCCCGCGGGGGCCACGAGAGCTCGAGAGTCACTGATCGTTGCGACGAGCCTTTTTCGGCCAAAAGCCTCGACCAATCGCAATTACACATACTTACGCGCTTTTCGCGCAGGTATTATGCAGGGCATCGGTTGTTGCGTCATGAAGGTCACGCGACGACGACGACGACGATGATGACCGAAGAAAATTGGGAATCTTCGAGGTTGAAATGGTTCTTATTCAATTTAGATACGTGCTTCCCGTTTGTCGTGCCAACCATTTCTGGTTACTTTATTGTATAAACGCTTTGCTGATTTATATTTTTGTTCTTATAAATTTTGCCATAAATAGCCGATTTTAAAGCGAGTTGTACACGCTTGTTTGAAATAATTTATCCAACGCTTTATTCTATCATGTGCTGGGGATACTTTAAAATGCAAATTTATTTATGCATCGAATGTCGTAAGTTTCACAGGCCATTATAAATGTAAGTCACCCTCACTCTCGCGCGAAGACGCCAACGCAAAAAAACACCGAGGCGGCACATATCTCACTGTAAACCTCTTCGAACGTGCGGTAAATGAATGAAGAGAGACAGAGAGAAAGGAGAAGATGAGAGGAAAAGGGCCGTTTTGAAAGGCGCGCAACGTGTCTGTCCACAATTTTCTTGACAGCCGCCGAGGTCAAGCTTCATTCATGATAATATATTTGCATGCGCAGTATTGAATTTCATAATAACACATGATGGTTTCGTCATTTTTTATAAGATCAAATTAGTTTCTGCATGAGAATTATCAACGTTTGCGTGACTCGGGTATACCTGCTTTAGTCACAGATCACCTGGTGTGTATATTGAAATCGAGCTAGCTCGAGAGAGATGAATTATTTACTGCAGGTCTCCATGAAGAACTTTTATCATGCCATACTTTCATCAGCCTTGTTCAACTGTACTATAAACTGCAGCCAAACTAGAGCGCGCAACCATCAATTTATAGTCTAAGAGAAGCTTTGATACGAAATGTGTTTCAATTTCCTTTCTAAACAAGATATTATAATCCCGACCCTTCTAAAACCTAAAGCTATAATCCTTCAATCACCAGTCATCAGAGCAACCGCATCGAGTCAAGTGCAAAAAGACACGCGCACACATCAACAACACGATGAGTCAGTCCCATATAGTCTCTCTTTCTTTCGTTCGCCAAGGCCTCTCGCGTCGCCGCGGCAAAGAAGGAAAGAGAAAGACAGCGAAACGCACATAAAACGAACAAAAAAAAACAGCAGCAACGACTCGGCGAGAGAAACAAAGATAAGGAAACCGCGCACGGCTCACAAAGGAGTGAGCGAGTGCAGCAACCCGTCGTTTCTTTGTGACGTAGTTATATATACGAGAGGCGCGACGAACGCGCTTGTGGCCAGCGGCGGCGCTTCGTCGTGTCGATCAGCTGACGACTCGAGAAAGAGGGAAAGAGAGAGAGACAGAGATAGTGAGTGAGTGAGTGAGTGAGAGAGAGAGAGAGAAGGGCCCGTTATACGCTGTTGCTGCTGCTGCATGGCAAGGATGCGAGATGAATATGAATGAGGAACAACTCTGATACTGTGAGATGTGCAGTGCGGCACTTGTCATATTCACGGTTGAAAGCTTGAATTTGGTAGATGTTAGAGACATGATTGAAGGAGTTACTTCAAGTAAATTAGTTTAGAGATGATTGAATTGTTATATTAATACTTCTTTTTTAATATTCAAAATGGAAAAAAATGTACTCAAGTGAAATCAAGTATTTTATCACGTTGTTCTAGTTCCTCAGTGTTTTTGTAGAACGAAGACTGAGCCAGTATTGAACTGTCAGTTGATCTAACACGAGAATACAATGACTGCGTAAATAGGATGTGTCATTCTTCTTTTAGATAATCGACGAAAGACACGATAACCATATACTGCGCAGTAAGATTCACACGAGAGAGTCAAAGTACTATATGCGTGTATAGTGCGAGTTCTTTAAACTCGCAGTCGCATTTGTCTTTAGTTTGTTTTCCTTTTTATTCACTGCATTCGCGTGTCATGAATCACGACGAAGAAACCGACGAAACTAACCGCTTATAAATATAAATTTATACCGATGTGAATGTTCAATAATTCAAGGTGGAAAAATGATGGAACTATATTTACAGTATAAGCATATTACAGTCCTAATATCACATTGAAAATGAATCAAAACAAGATCTACGAGCTACTAGCCTCAACTGCATGTGCAAAAACGACTCGCTACTGTCGCCTGTAGTCCAAGCTGCGTGTCTATATTAGCCGCGGTAGCTCACTTCGGCCCGTGATTTTATTTGCCCCGCCAGCGGAGCGCTCTCTCTCTCTCTCTCTCTCTCTTGCTCGCTATTTTTAACGTCCAAGCACACGAGCGTACCAGTAGCAGCAGCAGCGCCAATTTTAGCCTCAATTTTAAGCACTCGAAAAGACCATTAATCCAGCAGCGAGATCTAACTCGCCTTCTCCATGGCGAATCACTTTCGGACGACGAGTTTCGCTTATATTTCTATGCTTCGTTCTTTGCGGTCATTTTTCTTTAATAAAACATCATTGATTTTGGTGCTGATAAAATGCTAAACCGAAGCTAGAAGTTTCATTTTCTCCAAACTTAATGCAAGATCTCGTATAGGCATTGGATGTATTATGATTTTCTATAAGGAAAACTAATATAGTTGCAAAACCGCTCATTAAACTAAATCGAGGCTTCAATTAATCGTAACAATCTTATCGCAATCCAAGATTACACCAATCTGAGAATCGAATCTCCTCTATAGTAGTTCAATAAATAAAGGATGAAACAAAGCGCCAAAGCACACCTCACATCATTGATAAAGTTACGAAAGAGCAGCTAATAAAGCTCTCCCAAAAAAAAGAAAATAATCCCACACATAACCTACACTCCTCCGCCTTCAATTTTCCAATAAACAAACCCTATCGCATTGGATCTTCTCCTCCACAACATCAAGATAAACTCAAACAAACGCGCGAATTCCAGACAGGCACACAGCGGAGCAGCTGATCTCGAAAGAAGCCCCGCATTGTCCGTCCCGCTCGTTCTAATTGCCTCGGCGAAGAAAAACAGCTAAAGTAAAGTGCAAAGCAGCAGCGAACCGAGAGCGTGTATGTGTATACATACATATATCTGGGACAGGAGAATCGAAGGGTATAGCGCTCTCGTAACGCTTCTCTTTCAAGGACGCCAACAGCATGTATATATACCTGCACGAGTGAGAGAGAGAGAGCACGATTTCCTTTTATCGATGCTAAGCTATACTGAGAGCCGACGTGTAGACTTAGGTATAGAAGGTATACTGGAGAGAGAGACGCGAATTTTTGCTATGCCTGCGCGGTTGGCTGACTCTAGATAGGTATATACTTTGGAATGGCTGGATAGGAGATAATGTCAAGGAGAAGAGGAGGGCGACACTTTATGGGCTGCATGCGAATCTATTTTTGATTTACGTGGAAAATTACGAGAGGGATTGAGTAACTTCTTCTTCTTCTCTCTATTTGTGATTGCGCAACAAGACTTTGTCGTTGATTTCTAATTTTTAGGAAAATCGTGTCTAATGAAGAGGTCGATGACCAACGCTGGAATTTCGCAAGTCATTAGAAACGCTGTGAGAATCGAGACTTTGATCAATTTCACGCTATAATCGCTGGAAAATTCGAAAAAGCAGAGCTACGTAGAGTCAGAAAAGCTACTACTGATGGTATATAGAAACTTCCTCGAGTATATATGTATACCTAATCAAAAATTTTAATTTAACTGCCGTTGGAAATGAATAATATCGCGATCCCGGACGAGGAAATTTTAAAATTAAACTCGATCTCGGCATAAATATTTATACTTCTCGCATGCACCGCGTTAGAAAAGCTTTGAACTCTGAAAAAAAACTATATAGTCACTTGCTCTCTCTGTATATATACACACAAGTCTAAAATGGCTCAAAAAGAAACAAAAAAAAATTGCGGCAACAGCCGAAAGTGACCGACTGTTACAGTTCCCCATTGTTCTTAGGAAAACTCGTGTTTCGTTCTTCTAAGCTCCTCGAGCGAGTAATCACCTTTCGCAACGTTGCAGAGAGCGAGTATAGCGCGAAAAGCGCAGGCGAGGTTATGTCGATTCTCGCTGGAGCGCGAAGGAGATGCACTTTCACTTAAAACAGTCGTCATCAGCCGCGTATATAATAAGCCGAGTTGTTAGTTCGTTCGCAGAACTACGGCGAATCCTTTGTTCGCTCGGCCAAGTGCAGTAGCCGCGCTACTGATGTTTATTTGAGTTAATGTGATGCTACTGCTGAGTTGAGGGGATTATGCTATAATTGAGAGATACGGCGAAATGTATGTTAATTGGATTTTAATTGAAGCTGAGGATGTATTATGTTTCGTCATGATTTTTTGCGCGTTGCAGATTGATGTAATTGATTATTTTTCAAGTACAGAACGGTGATTGACAATTTCTTTTCCGAGTGTATTTATTATAACACTAGAATGAATTTAAAAAATGCTGAAAAGTTTGGGAGATATAATAACTTGCGCAATGTTGACAGTCTACAAGATTGGTGTTATAATTACAATGCCTTTGTTTTCATAACAAAACAGCTGTTCAGAAGGCGTGAGTAAGTATACCGTGACGACTTCTCACTGCTAATGACGTTGTAAATAAAGCATTTCTGTCAATAAGTGAAAAGCAACGAAACGATTTTTACCGCAAGAATTATTTATTTTCTTTCATTATATAAAGAACCATATACTTTACTCAATTAATAAAACTGCAATGAGGACGTAATAGGGTGCATCCCAACAATTTTTTTTAATTGGAAAGCTTTCTTTTATACAACTAAGAATTTATAGCAGCTGAAATTTATAATTTGGACTGTTATACGTTGCTGAGTAAAAATAAAAACGTGACAATGACACTGTAAAATTTGTAAACAAAATCGCTCTTATACTGGTTCTTACACGGGCACTTTTTTCTTAAGAAAGAAGGATCAGAAAAAAGAACCTTCGATTCAGTCAAGGACGTTCGAACGAAAATGTCCTTTGCCCATAAATGGATGCGTCTCAAAATTATTAGATTACTCATTCTGAGCTCGATCGAGTGTCCTCGTTTAAAAAATGTTCCCCAAAATCAATTCACAAATTCATATACTTATGACATGAAAAAACACGATAATAAATATACTTAAAAAGATAACGGGAACATTGCATAGCGTCTAGTTCTACGCAGTGTTATTTATTCACACATAACAACGTAGTTATTCTATCCTGACAACCAGGCGGAAAATTCTCTACCAGTCTTCTATATATAACGACGACCACGTAAGTACACGCATACACGAGAACAGCGCATAATAATAAAACCAAAAGCATTCCAAAAATTCAGTCCACACTCCGCACACACCTAGTACACCCCGACGACTCTCGCACATTAGAGGTTAGGTTCAGCTCCTCCCGATCGATCTTTTCCCCGAAAAAAAGGGAGCCCAACGACAACTTTCCCGAGCCTCATCAACACATCGCGAAATTCAATCCACTATAACCTGCGCACTTGCCCAATCGACCTTGCCCTCGGCAATAAATCCCGAGCGCTCGCGCACGATTCCTCTTCTTTTGTCTTTTCCGCGTAGGCGAACACCTGCATAATTCGAGCGATGCCCCAGAACGAGCTGTCGTCGTGTGGACGAGAAAATCGATGACCCGCGAGAGAAAAGTCGCGCAGCGTAAACATAGTCCGCGGGCTCCGATGGATTTTTTCTAACCTCAAATTCGGAGGGGCTCGTATTATTATGATAGAGGACGAGTCGACTCGTTGGTCTGAGAGGACAATGTTGTACACATAGATAGTGCCTTTATCGCTGGGGAAAACTCAGATCGGGAAATTTCTTTGTGCTCGCGAGAGAAGCTATATGCGACTATACGTATATATTATGCACTCGATATATCTATTGCAGCAATAGTACAAGTATATAATACGACACGTCGCTTAGATTCGTAGCTTCAGACCAACGGTTCAACGCCTCGTCGATCCACACACTTGCTCACAGGAGAACGTCGACGATAATCAGACTCTAATAACGAGAAAAACAACAACAAATAATCGAGCGTCTACTTACATGACGAGCCGCGAGACGATGGACGAGATCATGTTGCTTGTCTCCTGGGCTGTCGTCGCGCACTCACAGAAGGACTTTTATCACAAATTCATAAAAACTATACAGCGCAAATCGGAGATCGAATTTACAAAGCAGAGCGCGACTCGTCGCGACGGTCAGTCTCGGTGTCTCTCGAGAAGGCGAATGCGTGCGAGCGAAGCCTGGCTTGTGCCTCCCGTCTCTGCTACTACTCTACTGGCCGCTCGTCGTCTTCTCGGCGGCCATGTTGTGGACTGTGCGAGCAGCAGCAGCAGCAGCTGGGCCGTTTCGGGAGAAATGAGCGCGCGCGCACAGCGAGCCTGACGTCACGGTGTGTTTTCGTCACGTGACTTGTTGAGAGTTGCAGGGACGTAGAGATGAGATAATAAGTAGTAAGTATGGTGTGGAAAGTTTTTTAGGAGGTTGAGATATGTAGCTTATTTGTAAGGATGATGAGGTGGTTTTCGCAGAGCTTTCCGCGAAAGAAAGCACGGTTGATATCGGTTTGCTAAGTTTAAAAATATGAAATATTGACAGTTGATTAATTGAGTTAGATTCGTGAGAGAGAAGTGACTATTGGACATCAGTTGAGGTGAACTTATTTATTATTACAAAGCGTTGAAAATTAATAATGGAAAAACTTTTTGATTTGAAACAAAGGAAGTGACTTTGCAGAAGGTATATTAGAATACCTTCTTCGACGTCTCTCTAACAATGAGGAGAGAGAAGCGTAATGTAATATGAATCGAATATTTCTGACTTTTCGAAAAAAGTTAATAATTTTTATGCATTTCTACGTTATGTGCTTTTATTCAGCTCGTACCGAGGCTCGTACATAGAAATTTTAATTGTGCTTTTTGTTTAATACGATAAATATTACTTACAAGTTTTACCTGCGCGACTGCAGAAAGATAATTTCTTGTTTTGACTCAGAAGAAGGACGTTCGTTATGTTAGAGTTACGAAGCTACAACGTTTATCTAATTATACTATTATAAGGACAGGACAAACATCTATTAAGTTACCAATCTTAAACAATTGGTGGTATTAGTTTCGTTGCTCGTTTAAAATACATGCGATTCATGTAAATTAATTATTTATATTTTTAAACATTTTTTCTGCATACATTAAATACGAAACTTTATTATTAAAAGTGTTACTGAAGTTGCATCATTGTGATATAAATGAACCTGAATATAATATTGATCATACAAATTTATATTTTACTTTATCTATGCTGTACTTTGAAAACATTAATATTAGCGAAATTAATTTGAAAATATACCTTCTCATATATGTATCTAATATTAACTCTGGCATAATTAACTCATCATTATACGAGTTCAAAATATGTAGATGAAACTCCAAAAACTGTATGTGATGAAACAGTTTACAACTTTTAACTTTGATAACTATACAAAATGATTTCGTTTCAAGTATCAAAAGTCATGCTATTGTTTCTGAACGAAGACTTGCATATGTAATATATTAAAACAATTAAAAGGTTTTTCAAATTATAATGACTTTTTCGACGTCTACGAGTATTCCGTATAATAAGTTTACTAAAAATGTATAGTAAATTTGGTAATTGTTATTGGATTATATAGTCTATGTTTTACTAACGATAATATCTATATGAGAGTTGTTGCAAAACGATCTCGAAAAAGATTCTTTGATTTTATATTTAATTGACTTATTTTACGGATAAAGTATTGAACATTTTAATTAAGTTTATTCTTGTAAGTAAATACAGTAGCTAATCTCGCTATGTTACATTTTATGTTCTCTATTTATTATATACTTTATTTATATTAAAAAAAAAACTTGAAAAAGATGAGAAAAACTGTTTCATATTAAAATATCATAGTATGTATTTTTTTGGTCGATTAATTTTGTTTGCCACTTATTCTAAAAAGTTTGATTGATTTTATTTTCGTAAAATATAATATACAAGTTTCTTTGCAACGAAAATTATTTCCACGTCAAATTTCTATATGAATTCTATTCTAATCTCGCGCCAGAATATCGATTACGTGATACTTTTACATCATATTTTTCATACTTGTTTCAACTTCCTAACAGTCACATGTGTATAAAAGTAAATTCGAAGAGCATTCATTTGCGTCAAAGTATCTAAAAGTATTCATTCCAATCTCAACTAGCGCGCGAAGCCATAACTGACCCACCTTCCTGTTCCCCTTCAAAAAATCAAGCAACAGAAACCGTAAAAAATTCTAAAGAAATCTCCCTCGACACGCACCTGAACGCATGTCTGACCGGTCGGTGGGAGAGAAGCCACTGCCCTATACCTTGTATCTTTCTCTTTTTCTAGCCGCTCGCGCGTATACGCATACATAACCTCACCTATGCCTTACTGTCTCTGTCTCTCTCTCTCTCTCCTCTCTATATATATGTATCTGTGTTGGACTATATATAGGTATAGGCCTGAGAAAAAAGCGGAGGATTGAGCGCGAGAGCGAGAAAGACAGCATAGCACCCCCACTCCATATTATATACACCAAAAGCATCACATGCGCGAGAGCAAGAGAAAGGGAGATAGGTAGGTTGTACAGCACGCAATCCCAAAGATAAATAGAGAGGGAGAGAGGCGAGGGATGTGAGAGAGACGAGAGAATGCCAGACGTGCAATTGTGCCGTTTTTCCACTGTCGTTAATATTTTTGTGTTTTTGAATAGAGTAAATTTAGAAGGCACGGGCGATGTAGAGGTAAAAGTTTCAATTAGTTGGAATTAGAAAACTCGCTGACCATCGAAACTATAGATCCATAAAGTTTTAAGGCTTAAAATTTATTCGAGCGAAAGTTAAATAACTTGTGCATCTAATTTTAAGCAACGGCACTAAACTTCAAACTGAAGAAGATAATATATGGATGTATTAACCTTTTTATTTTTTCAGATTTGAATTACCGTTCAGCTGTTCCGTATGCATCTGCGTCGAATAGTTCATACTTCAGGCATATACTTCAGTCTTCGATATAATTTACTAATATTTTATGACTGATGGGTACGAAGGGATCTCTTGAGTACTGCGATAAAAAAGATATGGCACATTAAGAAACAGTATTCAACAATATCGTTTTCAACCTGCAGCAATCGCAATGTAAGTTTTAAATATTTTAATACAATTTTTATCTATATAATTCTTCATATAAATTGTGCAGTAAAAATAGAAAAATCAAAATTCATGGCAGTGATTCAAACGATGCTGCAAAGTCACTTTTTAAGTTATTTTTTTATAAATTAATCAATAACGAAGAAAACACGCTTATTACACTGTATTCATTTTGGACAAAACTTAAAGCTCGCTAGCTCCATCAGCTGATAGAAGTTACCCAAGATACTGTATATCGATTCTATATATAGCCGCCCCTTACACTGCATCCATATTTCTTTTACATTTGTGAGATAGCGATAAAGAAGTTTGTTCAAAATACGAAAATGCCTTATTTTATCTAAGCTTAGTCCTTTTTTTACCAGTATTCAATTTATATTGAAAGTGCTGTAATGATAATGTCGCTCCCTATGAAGACTAACACTGCTTAGATTACCATCGAAGACCAGCACAGTTCAACAGTTGCCGCGAAGAGTAGCACAGTTCAGATTCTTGAAAGTGTAACGTGGGGGGAATTTTCCTCCCTATAGCTGCACGACATGTATTACTAAACATGCTATAAGCCAATCATGACTTAAAATTTCATTCGCCATTACTTTAAAGAGTATATTATCTAAAGTTTTCATCTCCGAAATGTGCTACTCTTCGCGGCAAGAATATGAACTTAGGGAGTAACGGGCATAATCCTAAATGCAATATCTTATTATTATTTATTTATAGAATACCAAATAATGTAAACTGTAATCCTATTAAAGGTCAACTCCTTATCCTTTAGACAAGCTTGCGTTAAAAAGCAAAAATGTTGATAACCATTAAAGTTTACTATCTAATAATGCTAATTCAATAGTATTTAATTTGATTGGCACTGCTTCAAATAAATAATAACTAAATTTCATATTTACTTCAACAAAAAAAGAAAAGACGATAAACTACGCGTACAAAAATAACACAGCCATGAGAAAAATAAAATAAAAAACGCTGAATATCTTAAGCACCCTCTCACAAAACCCATCCGCAGCGTGACTTCGAAACTTCAAAAGACCTATAACGGAAAACCCATCGAACACGTTCTTGCTTCAAATTCTTTAGCCGCTCGCGTCGTCTGCTATAGTGGCGAAGCGACACAGCACACAGGCATCGTTCGCTCTCTCTCTCTCTTTCTCTCTCATACACACAACTATACAATATATTTCCGTCTCTATCTTCTCGCTATATAACAGAGAGAGAGAGCGCGGGAGATCCCCCGAGAGCAAGCGAGCAGGCAGCGCCAAAGGAGGGGGCGTGTGCGTCGAACGTAGGAGCGCTGATGCGCCCCCCTCTGCGAGAATAGGTGGAGGGAGCGCGCGCGCGAGCGAGCGAGAGAGAAAGAGAGAGGGAACGTCGCTCTCGGCTCTACTGGCGGTCGTCGTCAGTGCGCGCTACGCGATATCGCAAGCCGGTCGTCGCCGTCGTCGTGCATCGCATGTGTCAGACAGAACAGTGTGTGTGTGTGGCGTCGCCTCCCCCGTTAAGTACATTATTATCGGACTGTTGTTTTTGTTATTCTTGTTCATCGGTTCACTTGGTGGAAGACAAAGAAAAAATTGTAGTTTCACCCAGCAGCAGCAGTTTTACAGTGGTGCATCTTTTTGCGTGCGAGAGAGGAGAAAGCGCAAAACTGGCACGCGCTCAGACCTAGTGCTTCTATGTAGTGTGTTTTCGTGCGGTGCTGCGAGAGAGAGAGAGAGAGTGTGTAAAATAGAAAAATTAAAAACATCGCCGAGCCGGAGTTCTCCGGATCACGGCCGCATCTCTCCGCCGAGTTTTCGATTGAAAGAATCGATTTTTTGAACCAGTGCTGTGTGTGTATGCGCGCGCGCGCGTGTATTTGGCTGTCTGCGTCTCTGTCGCTCAGCGACAACGACGAGGAAAAATTCCAGCCTCTCCCATCGACTAGCGTGCGCGCCCGTTTTTCCGTGACTCGAGTGTATCTCCGAGAGCTCTCCGCCTGTCCCCATCGCGCGCTCGGATTCTTCACGAGTGTATTTTTTTTCTTCTCGTTGGTGTTGCTTACGTAAGAATTCCGAGTAGCGCATCGGAGCGAGAAAAAAATTCGTCGTAAGGCGGTATAAGTACTGGGAAAAAGAAAAGAAAATACGAAGAAGACAAAATCGATCGCGGAGTCTTCGCCCTCTCCGTCTCTTTCGCGGAGGAGGTAAACAAACCTCCCCCGAGAGAAGCAGCAGTATGCCGTGGATCGATGGTCGGCGAAACTGCCGCTGCTAGTAACTAGTGGCCAGCGCTGAATTTTGGATGGAAAAATGGCTCGACTTCAGACGACGATCTCTCGGCGAGAAAATCGAGAGTGCGACTAGCAGTAGCACACGCATCAACGAGCTGAAGAAGACAAGGAGCCGAGGAAGAGAAGGAGCAGTGTGGTTTCTCAGTTCGGGGTTTTTTTTACACATGTGCAATTAATAGGAGTTCAATATTGCAATAAAGGAGATATCAAAGTTCGGGAGTGAAAAGGAGTGACAAGCCGAGAGGAGGTATTATGGCGTACAAGTTCCGCGAGGAGATCGTGGGAAAGAGGTTCCTCTCGGTTAGTGGTTTTTCTAAGTTGAAGGTGAATAAGATCAGTGAGTGGGGGTGGCGAGCCGGGGTTATACGTGCAGCAAGTCACAGGGATAACCTCTGCCAGGATCTACAAGTGAGTCTTCTCGAGAATACCGAGAATTTTTTATTTATACTCTATTTTTACTGTAAACCCATTGTATTCCCTGAACTACTTTTAGGTCGAGGTTTCGTAGATTTTCTACCGTTTTTTAGGTTTGGAAAACGAGGAGCGGCAACAGAGAGACAGCTTTTTGAATGTATTTTGCAGTATTCAGGTTAAGGTTAATAACCTCGGAGGTCATTATACCTATGGCCGCGTCCTGACGTCGGCGTCGACGATCTCTTGATGGAAATTTCATTCGATCGAACGTTTAGCTTACAATTTACTCTGTGTAAACTGATGTTTTTTTTTGTAAATGCAAAGGGATACCATTATTATTTTATTATTATTATTATTATATAATTAATTGAGTAAGTAGTGCCTTAATCGTTAATTTTGATGACACAATGTTTGAGATGTTGTTATACACATCATGACTAAAAAGCATGTCTCTGTTGTCACTTCTTTAGGAAAGTTTGATTTTTATTCATAAGACAATGACTAATCAAACGTTGTTGCTCGCGTATTTTATTTTCAAGATAGCTGGAT
This sequence comes from Cecidostiba fungosa, assembly GCA_900474305.1. Lineage (NCBI taxonomy): Eukaryota > Metazoa > Arthropoda > Insecta > Hymenoptera > Pteromalidae > Cecidostiba > Cecidostiba fungosa. The sequence goes on from UCOJ01000592.1 coordinate 44,855, forward strand.
CAATTCGGTGAGGTATCAAAATCGTACAAAACAAAAAAAAAAAAAAAAAAAAACGCGATTACCATTTTTAAACTTAAACCTCAAGGAATTAAGTAATGTTGTCAACGGTATACAATAAATAAAAGTAAATAAAATGCATTCCTAGAGCATCCACTTCAGTAGAATTATAGACTAAATCCTATTCTTATAATAAAATTCGGGTGGGCAACAGAAGAGGTGTACGAGTCTGCAATAAATTTTATAGAAGGAAATCTAAAATTATTATTACTAACCAAATTAATCTCTCGACTCTTCCGACACAAATATTTATGATGTTCCAGCTGAAGTCTCAAGTAGATATGACATGTCTCATTTTAGCGTCACTGTAGATAACACTTTTATCGATTAAAAATCCTCATATTATTTCTGTTTCTGCATATCGATTGGTTGGAAGCTTCCTTGAGAGCATTGATATAGGTATACAGTAAACGAGTAAAATAGGCGTAGCTTGGTTCACAACTTTTGAATCAACCACTGTACCGATGACGCTAAAAAAATTATATGGTATTATGTGATACAGTGTCATCAGTGAAGCGGTTGATTCAAAAGTTGCGAGCCAAGCTGCGCCTATTTTATTCGTTTACTGTATGTATCTATGCGTTCGAAGGCCCCCTTAATAATCAATTACTATACATCGTGCGTACATCGAACAATATTTCCACGTTTCTCTTTATTGATTGTAATTGACGTTTTTTTGTTGGGTTAGCGATATTATTTCGTACATAGAATCAAAATTCTCAAAGATTTTGTTGACACGCTTTTACTGAGATATATAGGTTATATATGTTGCATAATTTTTGTTCTCCAAAAGAATCATATAAAAGATTTTTATATAATAATTTCTTTTTAACGACTAAAATTATTTCGTAATATTCTCAGCGCACACAAGTCCGATTCGAGCCAGACATTATGCAATCAAACGTAAAGAGTGATTGACAGTTTTTCTGATTCTTTTTCCTCGTTATAATACTCTGTGTGAGTACACTTTCAAATCGCCAAATAAACACAAATTTTTCAGAATAAGGTTTACAAATGTAACGATTATCATTGGTTCAAAAATTTGAAAGAATACATTGTTAGCCTTTAAAAAACTTTGTTTTATAAACAAAATTAGCGTTTTTCCTTAAAATTCGGTAATACAATTAACTTATTCAAAAAACAAACAAAAAATGCAGAATATCCAGCCTAAGAAACGTGTTCGTTCGTCAATAATCGTCGTCACGTGCAAGTACGTTGCCTGCTCAGCTGATGTTCCCGCGCGATCGTTGGAGCAAATGCACTCAGTTTAAATGGCTCTCGTCTTCTTCTGTTTCCTTTTTCTGCACAGTCGGGCAAACCTCCCGAATTTTTTCGCAAAAAGGGAGCGACGGGCACACGCTTCGTTTCTTCGCTGCAGTTTCTTCTTCTGCGCAAGGGGAAGAAAAATTACGCGCTCGTGCGAAAATGCGGAGGGACGAAAGAGTCGCGCCGGTTCATTACCGCAATAATTGAGGGCTGGCCGTTCCGTTGCTTTTGCGGAAGGGAAAAAATGATTCGCTGAACCTAATGGGAATTCGCGAAATTATTTAACTTGACAATCCTGTGTAGTTCGAAAAAGGATCTCGGAGTATCTTATTTCAGTTTGACTATAGCTTTGCGTCATTGACAAAGCATGACACATCGCGCGCGAGAGCCAAGAAATATAAAGTATTACAGCGAAATTTTGGCATGTATTAGCGCGATATCGATACATAAACAGAACAGTGCGCTCGATTATTAGATACACATTACAGCACGTGCAGCATAAAAGCAATTCTATTACTGTCCCAGCCGCATTTAAAATTCCGAATTACAGCTGAACGATTATTTACGCATTTCTTATTATTCTATGTAATACCACAGTGCACTCTTGGCTGCGGCGAGGGAATTTCAGCTTCTCGGTCCGACTAATTTTTCTCGCTCGCTTTTAAAAGCTTCGCTTCCCCTCACTATTTCAAGCTCCGAAAACACATGGCAGCTAAACGGCGGAAGGAACGTCAGCCTCGCGTAAAAGCCTCTGGATTCAGACGGCGGTGGTCCAGCGCCAAATGGAAATGGAGGCAGTGAGATACGCGCTAGTTGAAAAAAAAAATTCCAATTAGTGTCGCAAGGGAAAAGTAAAACGCGGGCCTCGTTATACTGCAGCAACAGCAGCCATCGACTTGGCCGCGAGCGATTACGTAATGCTCTGCTACTCGCGAGAGCTGCACTTTTGCGTATCGTTGTTCTTATGGTTAAGTTTCTTCCCGTTTTTTTTCGAGTTGACGAGGCCTACTTTTTCGTTTTGTTGAGCAAAAATGGTTGGTGGAACGAGTTTTTGGATGTGTGTAGTCTATATCACAGGGTGAGACTGTAGATTTTATTAAAAAAAAGGTCAGCTTCGATAAGAATGTTGTGTCTCTACTGCGTATTATTAAAGACGGCTGGATTGTCTTTTATTTTCAGAACGGGTTGCATCAGGAACTAGCTATGGCTTTTTATTGACATATTGATTATACTTCAATGCTTTATATTCAATGTATATTTAGACCAACACGATTTAACGTGCTTACGTATATGGAATCCGTTCCAGGCAATGAACAATTGTATGAAAGGAATTTTGATTAAATTTTATTATTAGTATGGTAAAATTAGAAATTAAAGTCTGAAAATCGTACCTATAACTTTACAAAATATCATAGTGTGTATTAGGATCTTCAAAGGGAAATTCCTTCTTGCAATTTTACGAACAGGATACATTCCTCCGACTTCAGGCTTCAAGTTGACTATATTCACAAGCAGGCGCCGGTTTCCTCAAATTTCTGTGTCTTTTGTTTTTACTTTTTTTTCATTGTCGCATCTGCGCTAGGTCATAACTATTTCAGTTTTCGAGGACGCGCACGCTGTGAATTCGAGAACAACGTAACGGCTTACCTAAGAGGCTCCGCAGCATTTGACAGTAGAAGGAAGAAAAATACACCACGCAGATGGATTTTGTTTGCCTAAATCTCTTATTTTTAGTAGGTAATATAATATATTGTATTTCTCAAAGGGCATGAAATACTGTGTATTTAATTGCGGTAGAGTAAATTAGACTACAAAAAACGTTTAACAAACTGAAGATACAAAATTTGATAAACAAAAATTTTTACAAAAGCTTGCATCCACAAAAAAGATAGTAAAGTACATCAGAGAATATTCGAAAAAAAGCGGGAATAAGGTCAGTCGAATAAGAGTTCACTATACAATTCTTGTTCTAGTTTCCCTTTTGTAGAGGAAAATTTAGGAACAACAGAGAGTAGGCCTGCGTATACATTACGAGGAAGGCCTCGCGCGCTTCGAGACCGTTAATCGCGCGCTCTTGCGCGATTTCGACATAATCCTCGGTGTAATTACCCGTAGCGTTGGTTAGTTGTGTATAACGGTCCGCTGTCCGCCGAATGCAGCGCGTGCTCGCACCGCTCGCTCTTTCCCCCTTCTTATGACGTCTTATCTTTTACCATTTCACCGGTGAAGGCCGAGAAGTCTCAACTGTGAAAGAACGATGTTTTTTGAATGTTTTTATGAGAACACTTTCAAGTTTTGACGATTCGGTTTGAATTTTTCTTTTAATAAATGAATTTTAGTGGGTTTTAAAAAATTGTTTTTACCCAATTTCATATACTGATGTAACACGAATATGAAATGATTGCCTGCATTTCAAGTTTGCAGCAATTATCAAATATCATGTCATTATATCCATTTTTCTCGAAATATAACGGATTAAGAATAAAATGTATTTTGTTGAATATGCAAAAAAAGGATGCAAATGATGGAAATTGACGTACGGAATCATGTTCCAATACACAAACTCTATAAAATAACGTTGTTGACCTATCAGCTTTCCTGAGTATCAATTGATATTTCTGTTTAAATTTACTTTACGTCACAGCCAACGACGAAATTCAAAAGTAAACTCGAAAACCACAAAAATCTCTGAGCACAATCAACCGAAAACTTCAGTCACAAACCACGAGAACTTCTGGAAGAAACCGAGCGTAACCCACATACAAAGTCGCGCAAGCCTCGACCACACATCCGAGTGTCCAGTCGTATTTACAGTTTGAAAAATGGCGTGCGCTCGGAATGCGAAAGCGAGCGACGAAGACAGTCGACGCACGTGGATTTTCAATGGCGCGACGCGTGACTCATTAGTGAAAATTGGCGAGAGCCTCGAACTTCGAAGGAAAACACGTTTTTCTCTCATATATATCATATATACAATCGTAGTCGTTAAGGGTTACACGTGGGCCTCTGGTTACTCGATCATTAGGTGCCACAGAGAGTGTTATCTTGTAGTTATTTTGACGTCAGTTGTTCGTTTTTTTTTTTAATTTTTGGTTTTAGTCTCAAAATTTGCTCTTAGTTCCTTATGTTCACTACTCGAAATACGTTCGAAAGTTATTTTATTACAATCAGTTTATCTTAGTATAATTTACGATGAATCAGCACACGATTCATTTTTTTCCACTTGTATAACGTGAAATTAAATACTATACCAGCGCAACAATTTTTCGATTTCAATGAATAATAATCATCAAACGATTAAAAAGAATGAACGTCCAGTACAATTTGTTACACAGTTTTCCAGTGTCCAATCATGTAAATCACATGAAATCAATCAAAGCCAAAGTTCCACATTTCCCGGGGCGTGTATCGTATATCTAAAATCCAGTTCGAAACTGGTCCGGTAGATAACGAGTCCCAGATTAACCTCTTCGATAATTAAGCATCCCAAAACTCGCAGCAAGCTAATAATATTCAATCTCTTCAATCATTTTTCCATGTATGTATATTGTATACTTACGCATAGACACAGTCTGAAAAAAACGTTTCTTATTACGCGATACCCTGCACATCGAAAATTCTCGACTTTTTTCGTGAACATCGGAGTCTAGAAAAGCCGAGCCGAGTCTAAGTAGGCAGGCTCAGGCTGCAGCAGTTACTTTCACTCGACCGGAAAATTCTTTCGAGAGTGGCTAGGCGCCGAGCGAACAAGCGCACGCCTGTTGCCTCCTCCAAGAGAGCTTTCGCAGAGTTTACTCGTATAGGAGTTATCTCAGGTTGCACAGCGAGACTGGGTTGAGTCGTCAGCCAAAATAGTGGATTTGGTTTACTTGTTTGTTTTCGTTATGACTTGTGCTTATTTGGAATAGATTACTTATGATTTAAGACAAGAATTTCTGTCCAGTAAAAATTTTTATTTTACTGGGTTTAACTCTTGTAACGCTTGTTAGCAACAAATTGGTATTAACTTGTAAATTGAGATATTGATTTTTAGGAGCACTGTAGTGGAACAAATTTTGTTCAGAATTTACGATAGAAGAGTGTCTTAAGTAACCTTTCAAGTCATATTATAAACTTACTGTTATTCTTAACTAAATGTAAACAACGTTTAGACAATTTCATAATATTGTATACAAGTCAGTAAATACCGCAAAAGTACCCACATAAATTTCATAGTAGGCTAAGGCTAAGTTACCTGGAAGTCGAGAGTTGTTTGTATAGACTAGTTGTCGAGAGTATGTTTTTATTTTTCGCCCTTACGGAGAGTCATCGTGTCATTGTATTGTAGTTAAGTTTGGTACCTAATGTAGGTACAGATGACTAATAAAAAAATTCTTTGAAAACAAAATGACTCACCAAAATACCAACTTCAAAATATTAGTCAATGCAGCTACTAATGGCAGGAACTTTTTCTTTGTAATTAGGGCTAATAAGAACATGCTTGGTTTAAATTTATAGTAGTTTTTTACCGTGAATTTGTCTATACAACCCTTTTGATAATGTTTGTATCGTGAAAAAACGTGATGAATTTAAAAGACAACCATAAAAAGAAAAAAAATGAAATTATACATTTCTTCTGTAATTTAAAAATAATAATTGTTATTATATGTTCCTCTAAATTAAATAAGAACTAAAGGATTTTTCAAATAACCGATACATTAGAGAATAGTTAAAAATATAGCTTTAAAAATAACTTCTAGCACTTTCAATTCTCATGTAAATCAATCACCCGACTCCAAGCATATCTTTAAAAAAGAAAAAAAGTACGCGTCTATAATATTAAAAGTATAAAAGGTTCGACACGTCCCTTGACGCCGGTCATCTCTCGCGTCAGAAAAACACTCGGCGGTGCGCGCACGTCAACGTTGGCAACGTCGCTGTATACAGTTCCGCGTCGTCGATATAATTGGAAAATTACATAAAACGTCACGTAATACGCGCGCAGGCACACGCGAGAACCGCAGCGGCGGCGTTGCAGGATGTTCCGCGTGATAATTTCAAGGACAAATGCGAACCGAAGGTCAAAAGCGCGCGCGCGATTGTAACTTTTCAAGAGCGCGAACTGTTGTGTGCGCGCCGACGTTGTGGACGAGATCTTTATTTTCTGATAAAGTCGAGCTGACTATTATAGCTGGCGTTTTGTCAAGTTTTCAGGTAATATAACGCGAGCTGTGTATCGATTAGGGTTTGTTTGAAAAAGAATCTTTTCCTTTTGTGAAGCTATAAGTGTTGACTGGCTGTCTGATGATTTATAGCTTAGTCTTGTGATTGGACTTTAATTACTGGTTTTTCAACTTTTTTTTCGTTGTTCAACGATTAGTCGAAATTACATGCCATTTGTCTGGCAGTTGCGCTTTTATTTTCATATGATTCTACTCTGTAAAATTCAGCTATTCAGTTCCCTAGCCCGCAAACTCGTCGTTCAAGCTATACGGTACTCCTCAGAGCAGGTATGGACTGATCCTTTTCTATAAATAGACCGAACGAATTCTTCTTTTACACAATAGCAGCTCCAAACACCGATACCTCAGCTTCATCAAAAGAACACCTGTTCATCCAATGCCTGGATTAACCCTAGCAAACCTCAATGACACAGTGGTAAACGCAGCTCGAAACAAGAGAATCCGTAAAAATATCAGCAGCAAACCCCGGCTACGACATGGCTCCTATACAAATCCCCTGCAACCCACTTCTTTCGAGCGACTGAGCGAGTCAGCCGTGGTAATCCCTTGCTGCAACACGGTGTGTCTATATGCATCGTTATATGGCTTTTTCGTATATACGAATGTGGATCGTTGCGCAATAATTCGTTTCCTTCTTGGAGAATAGAAAAAAAAAAAAAAATACCCGCGAGAAGAACCTTGAAGTTCCGGTTGCGGCGCGTTCCTCGTCGATAGCAACAGTGATTCACGACGGCAAGAGTGCGCCTGCTGCCATTGGGAAATCAAGGTCAGAAACCGGAACTCCTCTTTCTTCTTCTTCTTCTTTTTCTTCTACTAACGCGGGACTCGGGCTTCTTCCTCTCACTCCGCACTGATGATGGGGCCCCCGAGCGAGCGTCGAGCGGTGAATCGACCGACTTTGGATGTGCAGCCGTAAAAAATACGACGAGCTCTCGATGCTTCTACTTGCGGCTACTGCTCTCTGGCTTCGCTTTTTCAAAGTTTAATACTTATATTATGCTTTGTTGCGTTAATTTTTCATATAAAAGAGTAATATTTTATATTTAATTGTTTGTATTTTGCAATAGATTTTGAAATATTTTACTACATGACAAGAAATCTCAAAACTAAAAGGCGTTGGAAATGTAATAAGCTGTAGTTTTTACTAGATATTCTTGATAATTATGATCAAATGGATGTTGAAAAATATAATTCAGTATTGTCAGTTTGCTTGATATTAACTTATTTTAGAAACTTCGTCGATCATAAACAGAAAGCATGTCTCAGATTTTCTTGTATCTCTATTACGACTTTTCCTCTTCAATAAGTTCTTTATATATAAATAGAAAGTTCTCAGGTCCTTCAAAACAAATGCTGAATAAAACATCGTGGCGCGCTCGCTGTTTCGTAAAAATATGTCGCCGCGTCGCAACGTACAATAAGCCATTGTTTTACAACAATGAACCATTATTTAAATAATCTCACTGATTTTGTCAAATGGTATTAATTTTTAATCTACCACTGATAAAATACACTTTCAACTGTGGAGGATGTACAACAATACAGTCAATACACAAACATTTTATTAGTGCATTATCAGAAATGATTATAGAATAAGTGTTTCGGTCTAAGCGATAAGTAGTAAACCCCGTAGTACAGTATAAATTATTAATCTAAATTAGGTAATGTACGTTGCTGAAATATCGATTACCAGAGTCGTCGATCGAATTATACCACAGCTATAGATAGATATTCCAAAAAAAATGTACGCCTAAAGAGTGGTAAAAGTATAAGGATAAGAAATTTAATCTTCTAAATAAATTAAAAGGCCTCAAAGTGAAACTTGATAATATAATAAATTTCCACATATTTTCTGTAACATTGCGAAAATACGTTTCACTTTAATATCAACGATTGTATATATGTATGTGCTGCATAGTTTCAACTAAAAATACGAACGCCAAAATGTAAAACAGAAATAACGAACAATATTGTGTGAAATAGAATAGTAAAACTTACGTAAAGAAAATAATCGAATAAAAAACTTTAATTTACTTGTTAACACAAAAAAAAATTACAAAACGTGACACCACACCACCCACACGCGGTACTGAATCTCTCCCGGAAGCGATACTTTGCTTACCGAGGTTTTCTCGGGTCTCTTTCAAGAGCCGCGAGAGAGAGTCGAAAAAAGAGCCTTGGACTTCCCGTGAGTGCATAGCGTCGAGGCAATGCACAGCTCGGCGCAGCACCTGTCCCCGCGAGACTCGGACCGTTAGGATCCGCGGAGGCTCGTCGGTTCTCGCTCGACGCTCGGGAAGGAAAAGCCATTTATGGCGAGATTGCACTGGAATTGAAGATATTTTTGGTTGCTTTCTTTGGCTTCGAATACATACAATATATTTTAAGAATTTTTTGATGAATTTAAATACCATTTTTTCGTTTAAAATTTTTTTTGTTCAATTTCAGTTCAAGACAACCTTTATATTTTTCAAGATTAGATTGAACTCTGAATGATTTAAAACGTAGACATACTTCGAACCAATAAAGTTTGCAAAAAACAGCCCATTTCCAGCAGCATGCGAGCCAAAAAGCCTCCATATTACCTCGGGATCCCAGACAAATATGTCATAAATAAATAATTAGGGGGTGAAATCCTTTCTCAGATAGCACAGAGGGAAAAATAACTTTGGAGTGTGTAAATCTCCGTTATCTGCGGCACATAATTTTTCCGAAGAAGGTGCAAAGGCCCGAAGAGCATTTCGGCTGCGAAATCTCACGGGTCAGAACTCGAGTCTGGAATCCCCGATAACTCAGGCCTTCTTTTCTTGTGCTCGACGCCCTTTTTTCTTCAACGTTATCTCCGCGTCCTTTTTGAATTTTTTATTTTAAATTTCATGACGTTGGTGTAGATTCGGAATTTAAAATCGTGTTTTCAGGAGTTTTTGACAGTTTATAATGGATAGAGCAGAGCTTTTTTTAGTCGTAAATTTTCATTCCGAACAATAATGCGTTGATTTAATTGCAAAACAAATATAAACAGAACTGTAGTTTCATGACATTGTTACATAGTACAATGCGTACAGTATAATAATATATGTGTAAAAAATGTTTAAGGCTTCCTTGGGATTATCATCACCGTTCAGAAAATTCTTTTTAATCAAATTACGATGATCGAACATAGTTTCACATATCTCGAAGTTTTAATTTTCAAGACATTCCTAGACTTGCATGATACGTTATAAACTTCATTATTTATGTGTGTGTTTTTAATTTATAAAGCATAAAACAAACTGAATTCAGTATCACTGCATTAAATTTAAAATACCCCTGTCAATACGATACAAAAATGACGCTCTCTTGTTACTGTAAAAAACCTCTTACGACAAAAATGTTTCCCAAAAATTTCCACAACGATTAAACCTCTATTCTTAGCCAGAAAAAATTCCAAACCAAGAGACACACAGCTCGAGCCCTGAAAACCTTAGCCCACGAAAGGCAACACAACGTAGTTGCTCTTCCAGGCATCGGAGAGCAGAGGAGTCGTCGTCGACAATCTCTCCTGCGCTCGCGCGCGCTCGGTCGTCGACCCAGTCGCGCGCGCGCCGAGTCCTACTTTTACGGGACTTTGCTGCTGCTGCTGCCGAGCGGTTCTCTCTCTTTCCCCCCCACCGCGAGCGCCGAGAGAGGCTTTTTCTCTCTGTCTCTGTCGCTCTCGAGCGGCGGTTTAAAGAAGCGAGTCAAGCGAGTCGTGAGCTCGCGGTACTTGTGTGTGTGTGCCCCCGAAAACTATTCTTTCGGAATTTTTCCTGATGGAGAGCTGGCCTGTGGTTATTTTGGAGGAGAAATTTTTTTCGGGGATTTTGTGTCTTTTTTTTAGGTAGAGGGTTGTCGGAGTAATGGATGGAGGAAATGTTATTTCTGTGCTTTGTTGGCTGAATACGCTGCGTTCAATTGTTTAAAAACATTGCAGTTGCATAGAATTTTATTTCAGTACTGTATGTACTTGTTTTTTAATAAGTTAATTTTTCTGTTTTATTAAATTCATATGTTTCGAAATTCCTTCTCGCTTTTTTTGAATCTCTTATACTTTGGGTTCATTCCAAGATTTCGTTGATTTTTATTTTTACGTAAGGCTTCTGTAACGTATTTTATTTATAGACTATGCTCTTTCTCTTGTAAAAATAGTTGGTTTATATAAGTATTCCATTGATGGCAGTGGCTTCCAATGTTTAATCTTTTGATGCATCAGAGAATAACGAATAATATATCTAATAGAAGTGATCGTTGCATCTATTATTACATTGCTAAAGTGCGTTTTCAAAATTTCCTTGGTACAGAACTATAATAGCTTGTTCTTGTATTATTATTTTATTCATTAACTTTTATAGAGTACAAAATTGATGAAGAACCGGTTCAGCAATCAATGTGCAGTACTAAATTATGGTCTATTTTCAATGATACTAAAAAGTGTATTAATTGGCTTTAGTTCCTTCGTTCCGTGAAAAAAATGTATGTCATTATCCAAGGGGAACAAAGTGGCAGGTATACGGCAAAGAAGCAAGTGTACAGGTATACATATCCACGCGCAGTACACACATTTCTCTTAAATTACTTCCTCAAATACGGGAGGGCAAAAAGGAAACCATCTGGAGAGAGAGTCGAGCTTTTTTCTCGCGAGCTCTCGACACGATAAAATCAAGATTCTATATAATTTATCCAAACATTTACATGTGTAGGCATGAATATTAGAAACAAGATTATGCTCGGGTTTCTTCTAACCGTATACCTATACTAACTTTGTGTACGCGCAGCCCTGTGTTTTCTCGATTTTATTTTCGAAATCGAATGCATAAATCCAGTATGTGTTATCGAGAAATCCTCAATTTTTTGTCGTCTTATCAACTGTTTCACGCACTCGTTAACTGTTCACTCATTAAAGCCCCAAGACCGATATCACCTGAGAATCGTAAAAACGAAAGCGTTTCGAAATCCTCTTAATGATCAATAAAGCCGCAAGTACCCGCTAATTTTCCAACTCACTCGCGCGCATCCCTCTCTCTTTTTGATCTCTCGCTCGCGGGGAGGATGTGCCACCTTAATTGCGACCCGATACTCTTTCCTCGTTAAGTTTCGGATTCGTTGAATTTCGGGGCTCGTGTAACTCGTTAAAGTGCGCGCGTTGCCTGGCATAGTGCGCACTGAAGCTGCCTCTGATCTTTTGGTAATTGCTTCGACTTGGTAATGCGCGTGTGTTTTCAGTTACGAGTACGTCGGTGCTATTAGATTTTTGTCGGCTTGGTGATCTTCTTGATGAACCGAGTGGAAGTGTTTATAGTCTGGAATTTATGGTACATGCATAGTCCGATTTGATGGTTTTATGATCTGAAATATTTTTCTTGCGTCGGTTTCTTTCTTTATTGTTAAAACAATTAGAAAAATTAATTTATAAATATAGAGTCCAATTTCAAAAAGCTAAACGAGGAGCCAATTATATTTATTATTGAGAGCACGAACGGTGCAAAGCCAGTCAGAGTACGAATTTCGTTATAGCGAATTATCGCGCGCACTCGGCTCTTTCTTTCCTGCCGACAGGCGAATTCCCCTCCCCGCGCGATTCAACGTCAAAGCTCCTCAGCGTCATTGCGCAATGCTCGTTGCTGCCTGCACAAGAAGCCATCGTGTTATATATATAAACTCAGAGGCAAAAAAGCCAGCTCGAAAATCTCGACTTGATGGTCCCTGTGCGCCCGACTCCTACTCGTCCTTTGACTCAGCGTTGCATAATGCATCAGTGACCAGAGATATTTAACGTATACCTCCTCGTCGTCCTCCCCATCATCAGTGTTGTGTTCGCTTTAATGGCGAGGCTATTCTCTTTGACTCTCTGACGTTTGATTTGCCGGCGATTTCGCCTTTTTACCGTTATTGCAGCTGGCAATGCGAGACACAGTCTCTACCGGAGTCCTCTCCTCTCGATTATTCCTCTGATCGAGCGCGGATTTGCATAATTGCCTTCAGCTGCTGCTGATGGATGAGAGCACTGCTCCGGCTCTGTTTACGTATGCGAGAGCACTATGTCAAGTGAGGCTTTCTTATTTCATTCTTAGATTGGGTAATAATCATCGTTTTGCTAAGAGTTTAAAATCAATCGTCAATTATTAATTGATTTTATCTCCGAGCTAAATATAGAAGATTTGATTCACCGTATTCTTAAAATTTTCGTGGAAATGTCTACACTACACACCTCTCCTTCATCTCCAAAAACTCACCATCTATTCCTGTGCCCGAAGCAAATTTTCACACAAACTCGAAGAAAAAACTCTTCACTTCCTGCCAACAGCAGCAACAGCGGCAGCGGCGGAAAAGAAGCTTTCGCTTTTAAAGCAGCAGCGCGCGTGTCGTTCATTCGCACGCTCGTTCCGATTCATCGGGCTGTCAATGCGTGGGCATTGTAAAACTTCGCCGCCGCTGCCGCCGTCGTTGAGCTATACTATATTATACTCGGCGACCTCGGCCAAGCGAACGGCAGTAAAAAGACGTGACGTATGCGCTCGCTCGCGTCCTTTTTTGCGCTTCTCTTTTTCGCGTTCTCTCTTTCGTTTGAAGAGCGCGTGAAACCTTGATTTCGCTCATTTCAGCTGCTGCTGCTGCTGTAAGTACCGACTTGTACTTGATTCGTTGGAATAGGAGCGAGTGTGGCTTGATTCCGGCTAGTTAATATGTATTTAGATCTGATTTTGTCTGCAGCCAATTTTTGAATAACTTATTCTTATCGATGATACGCGCTGCCTACATGAGATAAGAGGAGTATAATTCAAACTTATAGGCTCCGTTCATTCGCTCTGTGCGTAATTTACCATCAGCGTCACTTTTGCGGCAACACTGGGAACTGTTGGTTGGCTAAAATACATTGGCTTATAGGGCAAGTTATACAAAATAATTTCTTAAGAAATCACTATTGCTTTAAAGCGACACAATTTTTTTTGTAAGATAGCAGTGTATTTGATGCATAAACAAATTTACAAGCATTTTAAACATCTAGGGATTTTATAAGAAATATTTTTTGCCATTTTCCCATTTAAGATGTGCATTATTACAACCGTTTAGTTCCGAGGGCACCCACCAATTCATGTAGAATACGTGTAAAATACGTTCACGTACAGAGTGAATAGTGGCGACGGAGAGTAACAACTTTAGTATCAAGCAGTTGTAAGGGGTTGCCGCTAGAGGTGCAGAGTATGTCGAGTTGTAACTAGTAACAAACTAACACAAAGCCTAGATGTGCGACCGGTGCGGTGTTTTGTCGAAATCGTTGTTAATATCGAGATCGCGGGTGAATAGGAATTTCCGCTAGTAAGTTGGTGACAAGGTGGTGGTGGACCATCGCACGATACCCGGTCATAATCATTAAAGCGCGCTAGACCCTTTGATGGGGTCGTCATCATCGTCGGCATATTCAACTAGCAAAAAGCTTTCTGCTTCGCCCGGGATCACGATTTGCCGATTATGAGACACGTGTTTTCAAAACACCGTTCACACGTTTTTGTGCCTCGCCAGCCTCGCTTTGTGTAGTTTGTTGTTATTATTAGATGTTACTAGTTACAACTCGCCACATTCTGCGCCTCTAGTGGCAATTCCTTACAACTATTTGATAATAATTGTTACTTCCCGACCACATTATAAACAGACCCTTAGAGTTTATTTTATTGAATCCGAATATTCCTCACTCGCCTCAAATCGATGTTTAAAATTTTCATTTCGTAACGTACGCGCCACATCTCTCTCCACGCAATTTAACGCTCAGAACGGTAACGTAGCATCAGAGCGCGCTCTGGCAAATTAGCGCTAGAATTTTCCTAATTGCATACAAATACATAATATATACATACACACACACACACACACACACACACATATATATATATATAAAAGCCCTTTCCCACACAGCAAGAAAGAGAGATGGGAGAGAGAGAGAGAGAGAGTCGACATTCCATTAACGCGTCGCTGCAGCAAAAGTGGAAAATAATTGCGACTGAGTCAGAAAGAAGCGGTATAGTAGTGTGTGCATATACGTGCAAATCCAACGCGAAAACTTACGAAACGATCGCGATATATATACATACACTCGTGTGTGCGCGCGAAACCCACGAGCTCTCCGCAGCAGTGTGATGGCGGTGCAGGGACACGTGTGCGCAATGCATCTTGACCTGAAAGTATACGGCTATCGCTCCGTCCTTCTCTCTTATGGCTTACAAAATTGCCGCCGCGGCAAGAGTGAAAGAGACTATTAGGAGGTACATAGTATATACCTACTGCACGGCGGCGACGTTATTGCGAGCGTTATATAGCCTGAATGAAAGTGCAGAGTCGATCTTGGACTTTGAAAAGTTCTGCAGGGGAATCGGTTGGGGCTGTCCTTGTATTTAAGTAATTAAATCTTTTCGCCTTTGTAACTCGGCGGGAGATCGATTATATACTTTCAATAAATTTTTTTTTCTCTTTATCAAAGATGTTTCTGTTGAGGTTGAAAATTTCACAAAGTTCTAGATGTTTTTATCTGTAAGTTGAACATTGAGAAGTTGTTAAATACTCCACATGCTTTTTCACAAATTTTTAAATGATTATTACACGACTCGATGGTTTGAAATAGTGCTGCCGAATTTTCTTACAGATTCTTATTAACTATACCTACATTTATTTTCATATACGGGATTGAATACGCGAACATTTTGGCAATAAAGTTATCCACAATATAAAAGCGAACCATTTTTTAAATCATTAACAATCGGTACATTCTGTCAAATTTACCTCGGAGCAATATTTCTCGAATAAGGCGGGAATGCATGACGATTTCAAGCTCAACGTGATCCACCTCGAAAAATAAAAATCATATCGAGTCTCTCGCAGAGAAAACTCAGCGAAGAGGAAGAGGAAGGCCAAAGCGCTCGCGCGAGTAAAAGAGAGAGGGAGTCAGCTAAGCGTCGGCACGAGCCTCTCGCTCTTTGCACATACACATACGTACATGCAGAGTACACACACACACGCACACACACATACATACCCACACACATACACATACACACACATACTGAGAAAGCGCAAGAGAGCCCGTAGTAAACAATGACTCGGGGCCCGACCCAGATTCTAAGCCCACGTAGAAAGCGGAATGGGGCTTGCATAATACACACAGACACGCTGCCGTCGTCGTCGTCGTGTCTCCCTCTCGAGAGTCTTTCAAGCAGAGCTGGCAGCAACAGTGTGTCCGCCTTTAGGTATAACCATGTGTGTGTGTGTGGAGCCTTTACACCACCTACGCTCGGACTTTTTGTTTCGTTTCGATTGAATCGATACCGCGCGTATGTACGTGTGTGACGGAGAAAAGAGAGGGGGGAAATGCATTGTTAGTCATGAGGCTTTTGACTTTTTTTCTTTTCGTCGAGTCTCTACAAAGATTGACTCTTCTTCGTGGGAGAGAGATGAGTTCACTTTCAATGAGATGATTTTTTTTTCAGAGATTCGAAAGTGTTTTGAGAATTTTTGTTGAGGAAAATTGAAGCTTTTTTGGTTCTTGACGTCTCGCGAAGTTTTCTGTGAAGAGTTGTGAATTTCTTCGGAATTTATTTCGATCTCAACTGGCAGAATGGAAAATCTTACGGTTTGATTGAAAAGTTTTTGCAAGACTAACTTTACGCGTGAATAAAAAAAGTGAGCCGAGTTATACATTTTGTGCAAGAGTGAAAGATTTCCTATTTGGCAGACGTCGGCGGGAAGAATTTTTACCGAAATTTCAATCACTGTAATTTATCTGAATGACTGTTATTATTTTAATAACGAAGCGGATGTCGTATACGATTAATATAATTCGTCAGAAGAGTTATGACTTTCATTGTTTTCTTTGAGAGCGTAATGAGAAACGGCAAAATAAAAGTAAGCGACTACCCCCCAACAAATTTCTGCTTCATTATGTAAAAAGAAAATCAAATGCTTTATACTACACAGAGCTTTGTAAATTTGTTCATGACTTTGATCGGAAGTCATCCGTAAAAGTCTCAGAACTAATAGATCACCAAAAAGATTCTCAATAAATTCCGACGATGACCATTAGTCTCCCTCTGCCCTTTTCATTATAGCTCGGCACTTGTCAGGACTCGTGGGCCCATGCACATAAGCGTCTGACACACACGCGCGCTATTCTCTCTTTCATTTTCATCTGTCGAGTCTAGGCAGTAGCTCCATGCGCATATACACGCGAGACCGGAGGACAACGAAGTTCCTCCATGTGCCGATGCATTGTTCGCTTGGCTTTAATCAAATTCCAAAGAAGATGGGCTATTTTTCTTCGGAGCTTTATGGCTATTTTTGCTGAGCGACGCTGACCGAGGTCGGTCATTCATTGGCATTGGCCGATTTTCATTCCCCTGACATTTCGTGCGCGCGAGCGATGTGTATAGCAGAGCAGTCTGATGACTATTCTTTTTTCTCATTTTTTCCCTCAGCGGTATAAACCATTTATTTCTCGTTATCTATTCATTTCGTTCGATGAAAGGTTGCGAGGACTTATTAGTTTTGCGTAAATTGTTGCTTTATTAATAGTGTTGTTGTGCGTATGTATTTATTTAGCGCATGCGCATATTTTTGCTACACGGCAATTCATGAGACACTCTGTGATAAAGTATCGTAATTATTTTAAAATAATTTTGCACAGATAACACAATTTAGATTAATCTACAATGAAAAATAGCGTAATGCGCATGAGCCCAAATTATTGGCGCAACAATGCTTGTGTCACTTCTTGATTGAAGATCATATGAAGATATAGTCTCAATGTGAACTTTTCTTATATTTATAGACATCTGTTTGCACTGGTGTATGAATTTCACACTTAAATACATCCTAATTTACCACAATGCGCATGCGCATTTTCATTTCGATCAATATCTTATTTGAATTCAACAGTTTTAAAAGCGATGTAATGAATAAACTAGTAATTCAATTATGATTCAGAATATTTATAGAGCCAAATCGTTCAACAACTTCTTCATTGTTTATGATTACAGAAAACATAAGGAATTTCTCAAAAAAACTAAAAAGCATCAACAGAAAATCAAAAATTCTTAACACCCAAGCGAGCCCGATCAGACTCTCGTGCATGCGCCTGCCTTCCTCTTAGAAACCGCGCCTCTCTGCCAACTCTCGCTCGCTCGTAGAGAATCTCTCGCAGCCGAAAAAAAAATACGAAATCCGGCGGCGGCTGCGAGGAGAGAAAAAATGCAGCGAGGAACGCCGTTCGCTTGCGCGCGTTCGAGAGAGAGAGAGAGAGAGAAGGATAAAGATAGAATGGAAGCAAAGCAACTCCCTACGTTCGCTCGCACGCTGGCTCGACGTCGTTGGAGGACAGAACAGGTTCCTTGGGCCAGAGCGAGAGAGAGAGAGAGAGAAAGAGAGAGACGGAGATAGAGGTATAGAGGAGGAGGAGCAGAGCGGCCAACCGCGCCGAGGTCCCAGGTCACTCACCCAGATTCTACAAACAGCCAAACACACACACTTGGTGCATTCTCCCCTGCTTCACCCGCGCGCTGCTCTGTCTTTTTTCTCCGCGTCTGTAGTCGAGGCTGCTGGTCTTCGTCTTATTCTTCTTTTCGAGATTTTGGTGAGAATAGGAGAGTTTTCCTCGTTGATCCGGAGTCGTAGCTTTCAGGAAGTTGCTTGTGGAGGAAATTGAATTTTTTTGTTGTTCTGAGGATATCGTAGAGGCGATCTTTGCTTAAATTGCGATGGGAGCTCACCAAATGTTGTACTTGTCTTTTATAAAACATCAAATTTATGTTTCTGTAAACTTTTTAAGCTAACGTGTGGGTTAAGCTACAAGTTATGATACTTGTTATTTATAGATAATATGCAATATTCTATCTCAAAAGCAGATTCACGTTTGGTTCATAAAATAATTAAGCTGTATTAAATTCAAATGTGAAAGTATTGATCCCCCAAGGATATCTTATCTATGCTTCAATTACATATCAATACACTTATACTATATTAACATCTAGCATAAAATTTTCTCCAATTCTCCGATATCATTCACAGTAACAGTTCTATATTTGGAATTGTTCAATTCACTCACCATTCATGCAACATATGCTGTATAACACATCATTTAAAGAACAAACCAAACTCTACTTTGCTGTGACTTTTTTTTAACCACAGCATTTGTAGGTACTTCTAAGTGTACTCTAGCACCTTTCGCATTTTCTCGAGATTTTCTGCATCTCGGGCAAACTTAAAGACCGCAGTTTTATTCTATTTACGGCTCGTTTGCACACGATTTTTCCTTGACCGAGCGTCGTAACCTTCGCTGCACTTTCTCGCCAGAGCTACTGTACGCAAAGCCCCCCCGGAGTCGACTATAAGTTTTTCTCATTCGGAATCGCGAGCCTTGAAGTTTTTCAGATTCCCTCATCATTCGTTAGTTACAGTTGACATTTGAGTGCTGGAGATTCTTCAAAAACCTTGAACGACTCGATGAGAAATCGACGTAGAGATTTCTTTTGGCCTAATTAAATGCTGCGTGCGATGTGGATCACAATCGTGCGGTATTGAAGATTTGATAGAAAAAAAAATGAAGCCAATTATCCAGTTCATGAATTATATCCAGTAAATGTGCTCGGCGGCAATAAAGAAAAATGCGCATAACCTTCCATCTACGGTCCGCTACACCCCATGAGATTTTTCGCGGTGCGCAGCTAATGATTAGAAAGCAGCTTGGCTGTACACGCGCAAATTACACTTTGTACGCGCGGATTATTATTTTTGTTTATATTCCTCGCTGCGCGATGGAAATAAAGAAACGGCATATAACGATCGAGATATATACAGGCGCGAGTGAAAAGTAGCGCCAGATTCCGATCGTCAATTACTGGCGCGAAACGAACGTGATGTATTATAAACGCGCGTGGACGACGCAATATACGCAAGCGCGAGATAACGATAGCGTCTTATCGGCGACGTTGCTCAACTTATCTCCGCGACTTCTTTGCCCTCGCCCCGAGGAGACGCTCGGCTTTCCTTGTGTCTTTACCTTTTTTCAGGCTACTACGTAATCTGATGGATTTATCGGAATTTGGGCTTTCGAGCTGTTGCAACTGGAGATACGAAATTTCGAAAATTGAGTTATTTATATTCAAGTTTCGGTACAAATAATCGTATTGCAGCTGAATTTAACACGATTCACGAAGGAGTATCGACTCATAACTTCCTATTCTTGATATATAGCTACTAGCAAGAAGACGTAAATATCTTCTATAAATATGTACTTACTTGTAACCAAATTCCCTACATCACGTTATCTGTTGTGGCTCATCTGTTTCTTGATATTATGTCAATGAATTGAACTATAGTAAGGCTGTGATTATTAATTAGTAGAATTATTCACTGTGTATATTTTGATCATGCTTTTGAGGTTCAGTAAGTTCAAGTATTCGTACTGAGAGATCGTTGAACCTACGAGTGATATAGACATTAACACTAACAGTTTAGCTGCGCTCTTGGAAAATTTAGATACATTTTTTGCGGTTTAAAAAATGATCGGTAAGAAATTAGCAACCTTTAAACAAGTTTAATATTGAGTCTTATATAAAATCTTCTTTTTAATAAAAAAAAAAAATTAATTTCTTTTCTGCTAGAAGTGGAAACCCAGTTACTGGCCAATTCTTAGGTTCCACAAGGCCCACGGGCTTCGCCACATGTGTCAATTAATAAAGTTATTTAGTTTACATCTAAATACTGACAATTTCGTATCTTGCATCAGAAAAACTAGTTGAATTATCGATACTTTCATGAAATACATTTCCAGTTTTATCTATTTTAAGTACCAAGTTCTTAGCTTCTTGCCCTGCATTTTAAATCGGTGCTTTTCTACCAGAATAAAGTAATGTCAAAATACAAAAACTATCCGTTTCGATCTCCCCAACATCTCAGCAGCTCGATTCGAATTCTTCGTCCCTTCAGAATACGGTAAACCCACCTGTCCCACAACTTCGCACGACCAAAACTCTCCGAAATTCCCTACAATCCTCGGCCAAACCCCGATCCACATAACCGAGCACATAACGTCTTACACCAACTTATATATATCACACGTCGTCGGCATTCTTCTAAGCAGAAGGTTTCGGGTCGGCCTTTATCAATTTGGCGCGCGCGTCACGTGCTTCCGGAGAAGCGCGGCTGCCACGGCAGATATGGGATGGGATACAGTTAGTCGACCTTGTCTCAGGCGCGCTACTATAAGGAGGGAGAAGTGAGCGCGAAACTTAAATAAGGCGACGACGCGCGCGCGCGATTCGGGGCCTTGAGTGAAAGGGGAGATGGAAAACGTGCGGAATTTTGTTTTGGCTTTCTATGTACCAATTCGATTTGATTTATTCAAGGTGCTTTTAATGATTGTGCTGATAGACGTGGTTTAAAGACATTTGAGATTGTATGGGTAGTTCTTGTAATATCGAAGATGAGGTGATTATTGTTAGATGTTTTGTTTACTTGAAGGAATTGTTTTTGAAAATATGATGTCTTGTGGATACTTGAATTATAATTTTTATATGTACTTTTCTTCATTTTGACATGCATAGCTCGATTGTTTTTAATGATAATTAAATTCGTCTACATTTAAAACACTTTTCTAGGAGGCTTATTTTAATAGTGAATAAACTTCCAGAGGCATCCCTTCTTGTTCTTTCTGATGGTAAAGACCAGTACCAGCCTAATCACATGTTTATAATATTTCATTAACATCTCTCCATTGGTTCGATGATGCTTTGTTCTGTATTAGGCATTCTTCTTTAGAATATTCTCATATTAATTTTTATAGCTTTTGAGTCAAACTAGAAAGTGCTTTATCATCGCAGAAAAATTGTATATAAATCATTTGCTGGCGTGCGTAAAAGTATGGACTGTGTTGACTGATGACGTAGCGTTTGTAAACACTGATGACAACTTCGAAGTCCATAAATTTAAATGGAAACAAAGTTACGCATCGCCCAGATATTTGAAACATTCCTTCTTATCTTTACCGATAAAGATTCAAATTTTCCGTTTCCTAAAACAGCTTGAATCATCCTCATCTTTATTTACCAAACTCCATCGACTTCGAATATTGAGCCAGCACACAAAGGCAATCGAATAGTCAGTAGTCAACTCAACACATCACATTTATTACATTCTTCTACAACCGCAAAACATTCGCCAAACGAAAATCCAGGAGCACCTTGATTCAAAATAATTTCACCTGACGCTTGAATTAAAAGAAAATGATTAATCCTCGAAGAAATAGTCTTTACTCATAGTTTTTGGCGTACGTCAAGCAATGGCTTACTCAGTACACATATAGTTATATTCTTACCTCGCCCCTTGACTCTTTCGTCTCCCGCCTATTATTTCGACCCGAACAGGTTTTGTGGACTGCTGCTGCAGGCGAAACCAATCGCGGGCGCTCGATATCTCGTGCTCCCTCTCTCTCTCGCTCTCTTGCAAATGGAGAGCAGCTTGGGCGCAAAGGCCATTGTGCTCGATCGGCGCGAGAAATCGAACAACGACGCGCCAGAAAGGAAAAATCGAAAAACGACTCTACTGCTTCAGAGGAGTGGCTAGATTATTTGCGGCCAAGTATGTATGTGTGTGGCATTACGTGAGGGGAGAAAAATTATGAGGGGATATTTTTGAAGGAATGGAGGTGTCGCTTGATTTCGATCGTGAGGTTGCTATAGGAGCGGTTTTCCTTTGAGCACGTTGCAGCTACCGCACTGTTGATATTGTTTTCTTAGAATTAGGATTTAACACTGAAGTTCCGGATATAGAATTGTGTTTGCATTAACCAGTTAATCCTAAAATGGTAAATAACAAGTTCTTAAAGACTTGTAATCTCGTTATATGTACTAGTTGAAGTGGCAAAACGTTGATGACAATAATTGTACACTTTCATTCATAAACTATTGAAACGTGTATGAACCTACGCACTTTTTCCAAACATTCAATATCTTTCACCAAACATAAGACCACGTTTCGCATGCTTCTTACCATCAGCTTTAACAATCCGAACTTAGAATTACCCGAAACTTTCATAATACCTTTACGCAATTTCATCTGTTAACTATTGATTGCAGGATATCCGTAATATAACAGTCGTCGGTATAAACAGTTAAAATTGCTAGGTCTGGTTTCTAAAACACGGCTCCACCTAATATTCCCGTGTCTTCTATATATAAGAAAACATACACTCGTACAATATACCGCATCAACGCACGTGTGCATACAAGCGCACGGCGCGCGCACTTGGTATTATTCTGCGTGCGGCATTCGAAAGTACCCCTATATATACGCGAGAAGAGTACTTAGCATTTCAATTCTTAAAAGAATATTTTTTTCCCATTCAGACACACTTCTGGCTTCCTCCTCGTGTGCACACACGAGACTGCGCTCGGTACAGCGGAACCTAATATGAAAATTGCCTCTCCGACACGAGAGAAAGAGAGAGAGAGGCTGCACCAACGAATAAATAAACAATCCCTACCTCTTTCTCTGGTCTGGATCTCTTTGTGAGCGCGTGTGAGGAAATGCGCTGCGTTTCACAATGGTGCTTGATAAAGCACACATCGACGAGATCTTTTCTCTTTCTCTCTCGTGGTCGATGTTGCAGCTCTCGTTGTTGGCCTGTACGCCCGGTTTGTTTCATCTCAATGTGAAGGATAAAACGATTTTGCAATCGCGGAATAACACTGCGATAGTAGATGCTGGCTGTTCGAAAAACACGGGATTTCTTTTACCAATGATTCGAAACAACCTTTTCAGCTTAAAAAAAAACATTCCATCAACAGAGGATTAAAATTCTCTGTAGTGTTTTTCTTCACAGTCACACAGGCTGCAACAACACCACCATCGTACCCCATACTGTTTTCGAATTAACGACTTTTCCGAGTTTTTCATGCATCTCCTCGCAGTAGAGGATATACACACGTGCAACGCAAGTCTGAACCTGCTGTGAACTGTTCTTTAGCGGTATATTTATGCTGCGTACGTGCGGAGACGCACGACTGCATGCGTGTGTGCGTGCCTGATGGACAGAAAAAGTCGTTTCCAGAGAGAACGCATGGAACGGGTGATAAAAAGAGGAAACGAGTTTGGATTAGTGGTGAGGTGTTACTTTTGTTTTCCTTGGATAGATTAAAGGGAGATGTTGACTTATCGAAGAGAAAATTCTGTGTTTCACCGCGTACCTACATAGTCCATTGGCAACGCTGTTAGTCTATATCGGATTGAATCATAGCCAGATGGAAAGGAAAGCAAGGTTACGTCGAGCGAAATCAAAGTTGCGTCACAGCTAATTCGCGTAGTCGCTCGAAAAGCCACGGAACAAAAATTTACGATCTACCGCAGTGACGAAAAAAGAGGGAAAAAAAACAGGTGCAGCGCATGTAAAAGGCGTGTAGGTACAAATGTACAACGCGCGTGAAAAATTCACGCTCGTTCTTTCGGTGAATGCTTTTCTATGTTCGCGGCTCCTTTTATTCGGCCGCGCGCACGTGTATATACTTTGTATGGCGTTGTATATATAGTGGCCGAGTTGTACAGTCCAGCTGGATACATGACCAGTTGTAACTGCTGGGAGTGCCTTTTGGATTAATGGAGGTTTTCAGGGATTTTCTTTTGCTGTGGGAGAATTGTGCTTTGTAGTCAAGTGAATAATTTATTCACACCATACGCGAGTTGAAGAAAGTTTCTTCTATGTATGAATGATACATCGGTTTTGATTTTCTTCTATAATTATATACTATCAGTTTTTTCTTCTAAAAATTCGTGGCGCGACTTGAAGCGCAAGAAGTTCGAGCCCTAGAAGGAAAATAAACCGTAGCCACACTCGGAAACGTGAGACGAATACGCGTATAGAATGACATCCTCTTGGCTCTACAGTCAGCTGATCGCGCGTGTAACATAAATGCTTCAAACATTCAAACAGCCGAAGTACGTTATTTATTCAAAAAGCTTCCCCACCATAAATGAGCAGCTTCGCTATAATACATACATACATACATACACCTTTCGCAACACTATCATTACTATCCCAATAGCAATTTAGCCGCCGGCAGCAGCAGCATAATCACAACCGCAGTAAACCAACTCTCTCGCGAGGATCGAATGAATGCCGAAACCTTGAGCTCAGCCACAGAGCCCACCGCCCACGAAAAGACGAGCGAGAGCAAGAGAGAAAAAAACTCGCAGACGGCGACTGTATAGCCAACCCCTCGCGGCGAGGGGTTCGAAAAACGAGATTCGGCTCGCGCATACGTATACGTATAGATATACATGTATGTATATATAGTAGAGAGAGAGCGAGGGGCGCCGTGTGCAGTGCATGTGCGCCAGGCAGGGTCGTCGGCACGCTCCATGCACACGTCAGGGCCAATGACCTCCAACCGAGCGAGTCAGCCGCTGCTCTCTCTGTCTCTCTCTCTTTCTCTCTCCGCGTGTGTATGTGTACGTGTGACATAACGCGGACCGCTGCTGCACATGCGCAAGGCCGGAGATGCGCCCCCCGAGTTGCTGCCGCCGCTGTTACTGCTGCTGGTGGAAGGTCCGGGGAGAGAGAATACTGACCGTATACACGCTCTCTGCTGATAATGTCGAAGTAGGATCGAGTTGTGGAAGGTTGGATTTTTTGGGTTGGATTTCTTTTTCACTGATTTTCTCGCTGTTTTAGAGCTTTATTGATTTGTTCTAGAGGTTAGATTGGTCTTCAAATTGTACGTACAATGCTGAGTTCATCATGGGTGTATATATTGTATATACTACGAGACACTTGGAAAAATTTTGGGCGATTATCTTAGATGTGTACACATTACACTGAATTCACGTATGCAACGCGAAATGTTTTCCAACGGTAACTGAAAGTGAAACCTGCTGATTGTTGTAGCTTCCTCCCATGGCTCTTGCGATCGTATAGATATATGTGTAGTGTATAACGGATTCAATTAACATTGTTAGCGTATCTCTGATGCATATCTTAGCTACCTTATAAGTACAGCTAAATTTTATTCCGCAGTCGAATCCTGCATTCTAGGCCTCATGAAATATAACGGTGGACACCTGAAATATAAATAATAAAATTCAGCTTCGCGACTTAAGCTTAAAATAGCATTGAAGAGATCTAATAGACTGCATCATCATTGAAATACTCAATCCCCCATCATCCAACCCAAAAGCTAAAGTCAACTCTCCGAAAGCCATTTCGTGCGAGCATAACGTATAATATGAAGGAGAGAGAGAGAGAGAGAGAGAGAGAGAGAGAGAGCAGAATGCAGAGTGTCGAGGCCGCGCTATAGACTACACTGCCTCGTGTGCGAGGGGCCTTGAGTGAGGCTCGCTCGCTGCTACGCGTGGGTGGCGGAGTGGATATTAAAAATAGAGCGCGCGCGCATTTAGGCCGGCGACGCCACTCAGCTGGGACGCGCGCGTTATTATTGCCAAGCGCTATACGCTGCGGAGACGGCAAAGCTCGTTTCTTTCTTTACTTTCTGGCTGTGAATTTTTTTCCTGGCTTTTATTGCGTTTTCACGGAGTTTTCTCGAGACTGGGGATTACGATTGGATCTTTGAAGGGCGTATTTATTTGAAATTTGTTACAAAAGTATGTGTTATCCAAATTATTATTTGATGATTGTATATCGTTGGTTCCTACAAAGACAACTCAAAAAAGGTCAATTTTAATTCGTCATTCTTGGGGCATCAGAGTAAAATAAGTGTACCAGGTCTTGGATAAATTTATTTTATTTTGGTGCTCTAAAAACGGCAAATTAAAATAGGCCTTTTTGGAGTTGTGCTAATCTTCGTAGGGAGCAACGATATAGACTGGAAATGTATAAGCCAATGATACTCGCAATGACTTTAATGTCGATCGAATCTTCAACTTGATTTGTATAAAATTAGCATAAAAAATGTAGCACCGTATGACATCACAACATATTGTGTATTCCGTACGTGTGAGTCACTGTTTTGTTTTCTAAATCGGAGAGAGAAAGACGGTGGCAGCAGCAGCCGTGTTATATTTGCAAATTAATGTCATTGCCGAAGCCCCACATGCCCGGATACAAGTGAGGTATATATACATCTCAACTCTTGTCGTCACTATATATACGTCAACATCCACGCTAAATTCGTCCAGAAAAACACGAAAACTCAAATTTGACTCTTGCAAAACGCGCAAGTCTAATCCGTCTCTTCATGCACAAGACAGAAAAATAGAAGCCACATCGCGCAGTGTAGAAGAAAAAAAAACGGACGGAAAAGCAAGAGAAAAAGCCTGAGCGCAGCCGAGTGTAATGGGGATCGCGTTCGCGCGCGCGTTTTCACCGCGAGAGTCGTCGTCGCCTTGCTCGGCTGAGCTCTGGGAAAGGAGACGGAAAAGCCTATCTTTCTCGCTCTACGAGACTTTCTCTTCGATGGGAGTTTCTTCGGACGATGCCTCGCATAATGCCTACTCTTGTCTACCTCGTATAGTCGTGTTTTGTTTTTTCTTTTCTGTTTTTTTTCTCTACGTATCGATAGCAATTATATATTGGCATTTGGATGGTTGTGGTTTCAGTCAAAACGTGCATACTTTTTTAAAATTCGTATTTCATTTTGGTACACGAGATAGATGTACATGATTTAAGACTTATGAAGAGTCAAGATTGTTTTATATAACACATAATAATTTTAGATAAAGAAATCGAACTAATACATTTGACAGTTTTTTATGTTAACTGCACATATTTCGTATTAAAATAATTAATTATTATGCATAGAGGTACCCACTGATCGTTTTCAAATACATATACTCGTCAAATATAGTTTTATAATAAAAAAAATTCATAACAGAAACTGTTCGTTAGATACAATAAATATGCGTAAATTAAAACTAGGAAAATGTGATTCTCCACAAGACTCCATGTAAAATTAGAAAAAATACTTTTATTAATATCTCGTCAGATCTATATCCAAATGACTCAAACATTTGTATAAGCTTTTTTCTACACCAATCTATATGAACTTGCGTGAATTTTTTTCCTAATGATTCTGTTCATTATTTCTAAATCAGATGAACCTCGTGTTATAGAGAACCGCTGTGTTTATTCAACAAAGTTCTTTCATTTCCCATTTTCATATATTTGCATTGGTTTTCATTGCTCAGGAAAACGATCGTTTAACGGACCAACAAATCAGCGTAAGTTTATATACATATATACCTATATGTAGTTTCATAGCCATTGTACGAAGGTTTATTTCACATGACGCAAGCATTGATTTGTGTATATATGCACAAGCTCTAAGAACCGGCTCCAAGCAGTAGAAATAGAACGAATAAAAATAATGTTATCTGAAGAAAAATCGATATAGAAAAACAATACTGATAGCAGAACTTACGATGCTGCAGCCACAGGCGGCGGCGCCGTAATACGCAGGTTTGAAATGAGATTGATGGAAACGATTTATTAAAATGTAGGCTAGGCTGTGTTTTTATGTACTGCGAATATAGATAACATTGAAAACTCGGTTTTAAGGTTGGAAGAATGAAATATTTCCGCGGGCAGTCTGAATTAAATCTAAACACCATATTTCAGAGCGAACGAATCGTTAATGTAAATCGTGAAGAACGTAAACATTCGAGTAGTATTTTTATTTACACAACAGCTGATGAATCTCTCGAAAAACTGCAATAGCGAGATAGACGCAAACGATAGAGCGGTGTATACTTAAAAAAAAAAGAATGAACATGAGTAGCATTAAAAAGTGAGAGGTATAATAGGCTACTGATAGAATGAATAATTGGCTAGACTTTTTAAGTCGATTAAAATTACGCAAAAATTATTCGTATTTATTATCGAATGAATTTCATAGCGCGAGCTTGAGAATTCTTTAGATAATCCTCATGAGAAACAGCTGAGCCGAGCGATCAGCTGACTGTGGGCAAGCTTGTAATTCAAGTTCTACTAATAAACGATCTACATACATTCTCGGTATCAAATCAGACTTGGAGTAAATCGCCCGATGTATAACATTATTCACATATGTAAACAGCTTATTTAACATGTTTAAAAAAAGCAACGATTGCTTAAACTCATGCTTTCGCTTTTGAATGAAAATCCTTACGTAAACTAGTCCAACTTACTTTGAAAATTAAGAAAGAAAACTCTTCACTCCTCAAAAAAGCAAAATTCAGAGCTCGAAAAATTGTATATAAAATTGCCTCGAAAAACTCCGAGACTGGAGCGAAACAGCATATAGAGACAGTCAAGCGAATGACATATATAGCGGGGCTAAAGTCAGAGGGGGCGTCTGGGTAGGCCTCGATTCGCCTCGCGCGCGCACAGGTTTTCATAGGCTTGTGTGGGGTTGGCGGCGGGGGAATTTATTGATCTCGGCAGCCCTTTGCCCTACATACCACGAGCCGCCAGCGCGCCGAGCTGCCGCTCTTTTCTCGAGCGTGGCAAGCCTATTTTTCTCTTCGTCGATGTATAGCTGCCGGTGCTGCTGCTTCTTCTTTTTTTCATTTTTTCTTCCTTTCTATCTCGTCGTGGTATATTTTTGGGGCAGAGGTAGCGAGCTTTCTGTTTCGACCTGGTTCTTGAGGTCGTATACGGATTTTTCCTCGACTGCGGGGACTTGGAGTTTTTTTTAAATTTGAATAAACGAAGGAAAATTTGTCTTCAATTATGAACACTCGATCAAACTTGTGTATTCTTTTCCTTTGAAATATTCACTCTTATAACTGATATCGCTGCGTCGACCTTGTTTATTTTCTTATTGTGTTGACGAGCAACAATAGGAATCATGTGTGATTCTTTGTTTACCTTGTAAGTCTTCAATTATCCGGAATGAATTGCGCAGTTTGGTTGCTCGATTCTTGTATAAAATCTTTGCACTGTATACGTATAATGCTACCTGATTTTTACATATAAACCTTGAGAACCATAAATAGTTTTATTTTATTGTTGAATAAAACACCTGAATAATGGAATACGTAAACGTTGCTCGCAAGAAAAGGTGAATTAAGAGACAGACAACGCAAGGCGTAAAATCGAAACTCACGAGAGTCTAAGTTTTCGCACTTAAAAGTTGGCAAACTTGTTCTTTGACTTTGAACAAACATGACCAAAAGTTGTAATTGGATTTCTTGTTGGTGATTCACTTTAGCACTTTATTAACAAATGCGCTCTCGTTTCACAGTTTTTTCTTCTTCTTTTTTTACACAAGGCCATTGTATTTGTTACATATATTTCTACCTATCCTCACTTGCTTGCATTTGCAAATCCATTGACAATTATTTATCTGGATTCTCGTGTACGATTAGCATCCATTAATACTTGATTCCAGCTACTGTCCAGTTTAATATTCTTTCAGTCTTTCCATGTTTAATGAATTGTAAATTGATGATCGAATGATTTTCAATCTTCAACCGCGTAATTAAAAACTCCTTCCCAATGTCCATCTGAAAGCCGCTCACGTCTATAAGCCGTCACTTTATTCGCCATAATCAAAAACAGCGTTACTCTCTTCCCCCATGAAACCCAGCTCTCAAAGGAAGCCGAATCCCTGGCTCATCCGTGCTCGCTTTTTTTCCTCCTCGAAAAGAGCGGTAACGCATCCCAGCGCAAAGGCGACCCAGTAGAGAAAGCCCGAGGGTGGTCAGACGGACGTATTTTCCGGTTCGCGGCCGGCCGGCGTATATAACAAAGTCGCGCGCACACGATAAAGGGACTGCTGCCCACCCCTTAGTAGTCGTCTCTGATCGAGTCGCCTTTGATGGTCACCATGGCAACTCTGTCCTCCTCCTCTTCGCCTTTCTAGTGCGAACTTTCGCTCTGCTTTTGACCCCCCCCCCCTCCCCCCTCTCTATGTCCTTTTTATCCACAACATAGAGGATGTCGGTGGCGGACGGTTAATGAGAAATTTAGCGGGCGCGTATTCTTGAATTAATGGCCAGCAGTAGCAGCCGGGGACACGCGGGTTTCCGTCTTTTAATTTACTCCGAGAGAAGGGGAGATTGCCGCTGCTGATGGGCTTTTATTGGTTCGTGGATTTTCGATTTTGCCGAGAGTGGAATCGAGGCTCTCGAGCGCAGATGCTGATGGTCATCGTCTTTTGATTCAAATTTGATTTTCTGGATTGAATTATCGGGTGAAGTTAACCAAGATCATGATTAAACGATGTATTATATAGCAGCAGCATATTTTTGCCGTATGAACATTTCGAAATGTAGGTTGCAATCAATTTCTCCGATCGGGTCATGCTGAATTTTTCCCTTATTAGCCAGCGAGCAGCGTATGTGTCTGTTTCTTGTTCCAGGCGACTTTTTCCATAATAGAAAAACACCGTGGTCGAGTAACAAGCAATTTAACTGGAACAGTTACATGACATTACTCGAATAACATCTAGATTTACCTCAGCGCAGTGAATGGGATATAAGGGAAAACTTTATAGATTGTTATCGAGACCAATCTGAATCGCCTGTAAATTGGTAGATCATGTTCGCCTTCTAATAAATAATTTTTAGCGTTCGTTCCTTTTAAAGCATAGCACTTTCAGTTCTGATATTCAGATAATACCAGCAAAATTACATGCGAGCGCATCAGGTGAAATGCATTCCGGTAAACGAGCAAGTTCATTTCTTCATTGCCGATGCCATTGTGCATTGCCTCGAGTTAAACACGAAAAAGACTCCCATCAAAACTGACGTTACGATCGAAGATACGTGTATTAGTGTATAGTACGCAGAGGCTAGATCATTGTGCTGCTCGTGACTATAGTGTGCTAGTCGAGATTGAAATCAAACGATCCTCATTAGGTTCCAGCGATCTAGATTGGTTTCAAAACCGTTGGAGTAGCTGCTGCGCGCTGCTATGGCTGCATTCGAATAAATTAGTATCGCCTGTGGAGTTTGGACGGCTCTTACACGCATGAAAGTTTGTCAAGGACAGTATAGTGATTTAACGAGAACGAATTTTTAGAGAATACGTTAGAGCCATTGCCTTGTAAATATTTATAAGGACGATGGCAACAGTAAACTAATGCGCAGTTACATTCAGCGAATGTTCAGCTCAGCTGGTTGTTGGTTCAGTATATTTAGATACTGTAAAATAACATCTTTTGTATGTGTATTTTTTAATTAGGAATTTTTTTAGTGATTCTCGGATTAATAACGAAGAACTTATTCACCAGATTTTTTAATTAGCAACGTTTTTTAATATTCCTGGTTCGTAATAAAGATTAATTAAATTTAATTTTCCGATTCAACAATTTTTTTCAAATATTTTTCTTTCATTCCATCTTCTTACAAAATTATAAATCTGATCTATTTTGCCATCCAAACTTTAATTAGATCAACTATATTTTGTGGAAATCATTCAGAAATGTTTGATTTCCTTATCACGATAAATTTGAAAATTTTAAATTTAGCGTTTCGTTGACAGCCAACTAATAATGAAGCTTTCGAACGTTCTTCACAACTATTCGAAAAGCATTCATTTTTCTAAAAATAAATCATTTAACACAATATCTTACCCCGCATTTAACGTTTTCTGAAAGCAGTAATTAAATTCCCAATATCGATCCCGCGTCACGACCGATTCTAAAATTCGGTAAATCGCAGTAGCATCCCATTAGCCGTAACTCAGCAACAGCAGTAGCGCTACGGCTCACATCTGGGCTAATTAAAAAAAAAAACACTACAGAACAATGCTTCCGCCGGCTTTAATTCTTCGCTGCTGCAGCGCTCGATAAAAACGGCGTTACGAAACGGTAATTTCGCCGGAGGCGCAGCGGAGCGACGATCTTTTATCTCTCTTCAGGCGGAGGAGGAGGAGGACGACGACGACGAGCCGGCGTGACGTCGTGATTGCAACGTGTTGTACCTGCGCTTCCTCTGTCGCTCTTTCTCCGCGAGAGCAGATGCTGTACACGACTTGATTACGCAGAGGATAGTTAATTCGGATCTCTCTCTCTCTCTCTCGAGTTATGACTCTCTTTTGTTTATTGTTGCCGAATTATATAAGAGCCAATTGTTTTTTTTTCACTGGGACAACGGATGAAATATTTTATTGTCCTCGGGATTGAATCGGGGAGTTTTATGGTTACGTCGTTCGCGCAGCCGTGTGTGGAATCGTGCGCTGTGTTTAGTGCTGGCTGCCCGGCGAACTTTTATTATTCAATTGCTGCGTAAATGGAAATTTCTGAAAAGTGCGTGGAATATAAAAAAGTTGTTTTTCAATCTCCAAACAAGGATTACCGATGATGAATTCGTGCACGTTGTGTGCAATTACTCATGGATATTGTACAGAAGAGCTATATGCCTAATATTTAACGTATATACTTTCACGTTGGTAATCACGATGATTTTCTTCCAGCAGTAAAAGGGTTAACCATCGGAGAGTGAGTGCATTGCTTAAAAAGGAATTTGATGACTTCGAATAATGGCATATCGATTTTGGGCTTCATTTCGCAAGTAGATGATGCTTATATGAAAACATCGGTATTATCAAACTTTAATAATTTCCTCATAATAGCTATTAGAAGATATTGGTAAAGTCAAACCACGACCACGATCCGTGTCGGCTTCATCGCGCTAAATCGATTTTTCCACGTACATCTGAAAATTACTTTAACGGAAAACTTCAAAAAAATTTCTCAAGCTCGTCGCGGTCGTACCTGCTGAGTGATTTTCCAATACACAAAGTATATATCCACGCTACACAAAAGCCTTTCTCTCGTTCCCTTACTCCACTAGTACGCGCTCTTCTCGGCTATTAATACATCAGAATATACGTATCGTGCTGTCGTGTGTTATTACATCGCGGGCTATGTACGTATATAGCAAAATGAATGACTTTCTTGTACGTGATTGACAATTCGCTAGTGTGCCACTTCGTCTCTTTGTGCACGTTTAGCGCCACTTTATCAAGGTCAATATTATTAGCGTAATATCCCTTTTTCTAAGAAGCGGCGTGCGTGTGTAATGACTGGCTCTTAGGCGCGGATTGATGTCTTGCGCTGACAATGAATTTTCCGTTAATGGACTTTATTTCGTAATTATACACAGAGGATATTGATTGAAAAATCAGCGTTGATTGCGGGCTTTTTGTAATGAATTTCATACTTTATGATGATTTTTCTTCTCTTTTTATAAGATTGTAATCGCTTGATTGAGCTGGAAAAAATAAATGAATGATCTTTTTTTTTCAGCGCGTTTTTGA
Organism: Cecidostiba fungosa; assembly: GCA_900474305.1. Taxonomy (NCBI): domain Eukaryota; kingdom Metazoa; phylum Arthropoda; class Insecta; order Hymenoptera; family Pteromalidae; genus Cecidostiba; species Cecidostiba fungosa. Next base: position 78,650 of record UCOJ01000592.1, read on the forward strand.
CGTATTTATTGCGTTGACGTTGGGCACGATTGCGATTGACGAGTTTTCTTGGGATGTCGTGACTCAGAAACATTCTATAGTAATTATAGGGTAATCTTTCAACGTAGATACAAAGTTGGAAGACTTTCGTTGTCTTTCAAGTTTTAAAAATTATTTCTACTGTTGTTAGAAAATATAGGAGAAATTCGAAAACATAATTCAAAACAAGCCAACGTACGTCTCAATTAAAACTTTGGCGTCAACGCACAACGCACATGACTCGGTCCTCTTTTTCCTAATTCCGACAATAACTGTATAGACAGCAGAAGGAAAACTTTGCTCTGTCTCTCTCTTTTATTTGATTCTCCCTACTCGTGACACCTTCGACCTACATTTTCGTCCGAGGGTGAAAAACTAGGGTTTTGTGACTTGGGGTGTTGTCTCGCTCTGTCTCTCCCCTCGGTCCATCCTCGTTGTTTTATCTTCCCTCACGTTGCCTTCCATTTTTCCCGCTGTATATGTATACACATATATATGTATACACCAGAGGCTGCGGTAGTTTCACCAGAGCGCGAGATTTTCACAGAAATTTTGGGGTGACGTGTTTCGTAATTTATGTCGGTGCTTAATGTTAATGACGAGATATTCAGGGGGTAGGGTTGTGTTTTTGTACGTTACACATTTTTTGCTCGACTGTACATCCATTTGTTTTCTACGGTTATATCTTGCTCGAGAAGGATGAATAGGCAGAAGCATTAATTATTAAAAAAAATGTATAAATCAAACTTTTGTGTTTCAAGATAAAACTCCGAGTAGCTGGAAAACTTCAGAAGTTAACTTCTTCGTCTCCCCTTGCCCAAAAAAAAATCTAAAAATATACACAGACATCTCGGGCGTGTCATTCGAAAACCCGAACCGCTCCAAAAGTAGTCGTTCGGGACCTGCAGTACTTCACTCGTGTCCCCTCGTGCGCCTACTCATTACATAAATTTTCCTCTCCCCCAAATTTTCGTGAGCGCATACCATATAACAGACAGAGTATAGATAGTTACCACGCGGACTGCTGAATGGAGTCGAGCTGCTTCGTCTCGATCGAAGCCTTGCCCATATAGCGCTGTCTCTGTCGCTCTCGCTGCAGTATACGTACATAGCGCTTAAAGGGGATGTGTCGTTCGAGCAGCTATACTGCTATACCGCTGCTGTCTGGCTGATGTACTTCTAACTGGCTGAGGCGTGGTTGTGCTGATTTTTTGTTATTTAGTAGCTTTATGCTGCAATATATATGTCGAATAATTGAGGAGGTTATTTAATTCGTTTTTTTAGTGATTTTTTTTCATCTGATGGATAAATTTTACGTTATTGAGGTCGAACTATTAGAGACTGATTAATAACAAATAGAAGAGAGATACGTCCAGATCGGAACGTTTTAGGCTATAGCAAACTTTTGATAGCAATCATATAATTGGCTCAGTTCTGGTAATTTACTTCTTAATAGGGGCCTTTGAAGTTCTACAGTTTGTTTCCTTTAATTTATTGATTCAATATAATAATTATACAAAACGAAAAAAAAGTCACACTTAACTATTGAAGAAAAAAAACGTTATTCACTATGGAACGCCATTACTATTTATAATATTTATAAGACGTATACGTTGTGAAGTTTCAAAATTGTTGAATTTGTTTGTTTTATATGAAAACGTTTCGTGTAAGGCAGTTTATAAAGTGATTGCCTTCGATTTTATTAATATTAACAACATTCACTATATTAATTATAGTTTCTCTTTGATCTTTTCTCAAAGCATTTCCAAGCTATAAGAAGTCAAGAAATCGTTTTTTTCTGGTAATTATAAGTGTTCACAAGTCTTGCAAATATAATAATTAGCATGGCAATTCTATGTTCAAATATGTTCCATACTTGACAATTTTCACTCCGTCCGTATTGGGCACAAAAAATATACTTAAAGCCACAACAGTGCTAGGAGCTAGAAAAACGTGATGATCCATATTGGGCCACGTTCCACGTTGGGTATTTTATTATTTTTTTTAACGAGCGAGAAGTAGATTTAAATAACTGTATTGTGCTGTCTAATAAACTTGCAGAGTCATTAGCTATAGCTAACTTGCTCTACACAGCAGTAGCTCGTTTCATCATGAAATTGAGTTTCTTATTACCGCGCGTTCCGTCGCATCTTTTAAAGTTTTTAAAAACTGCTTCAACAAAAGCCATCGCCCGTATTTTACTAAGAATCTTATGAATCCGATCCCTGATAGAAAATTGAGCATATTTTAGGCAGAATTTCTGGTCAACGCATGTTAAAATGACGTTTATCTAGAAATTCTGGGAATACTTTGAACAGGATAATACCTTATTTTACAAAAATTTTTTTCAGAAATTATTGTGCCCAGAAATATGCTCAATTTTCTATAAGAGATATACATCGTAAAATTATCCGATATTTAAAATGAAGAATTCCAAGCTCATCCACCGACCTTTCTCGCGCCGAAGGCGCTTCGTTCCATTTAATCAACAAAGCATTTCACAATTAAATGTCTTTTTTTATTTTAATAATACCACGTACAGTTGAAAATTCACACATCGCAGACTATCTGAATCTACGACGTCGCACATATTGCAAGAAAAGTCCTCATCTTCGCTTTTCCACGCGACACAATATTATCTGCCTCTTTTTTTTAAGAGTCTCTCTTCGCGAAGAATTTCTTTTCTTCTGCGACCTCGACGCTCGTTAAACTCATCTCACGATCCCATCCTCGACTCCGTCTATACGTATTATATATTTAAAGCGACAGATTATCAGCGATAATCCTGAATCTGCATAATGCGGCGGCGAGAGCTTTTCAGTCGAGTCACCGTCTATGCGCGGTGCATGCTTGACGGAAATGGTTTTGGTATTTTGGTATGCGAGTGCATTTTCGAAGTAATTAAACGCTATCTTCATAGGCACACGAAACATCGTTGATTGCGCGATGAATTTTGTTTCAGGCTGTATATTGCAAATTTCTCTGTAATTTTTTAGAGGATTCTAAGAACATGCGACTATTGTCTTCTGTGATAAATCATAGTTCTTAGACGCAGTTCAAAAAAATAATCACACGCGTGCGACATCAATAGAAGTAAGCACTACTCTTGGCTTTTTATTTTAAGTTCGGCCTATATTTGGTCTGGCAAACCACTTGCTCTGATTGTAAACAACATCAGGCGTGTCACGTGACAGATCGACTGTGACGTAACGAGTCGTCGCGTGTGTGACTGCGATACGCCAGAAGTTTCGAACTTCGATCATTAATAATTCAGATAGATAGCGTCACATATTGTTTATTCATTGGTGAACAGTAACGCAGACGGGGCCTTTTCGAAACTTATACTCTTTGACCGTACAAGCGTAGTTCCATATTTAATGGAGCTCCTCGCATACCGGTAGTGCGTCACCTGCTGGCAGAAGTGGGTTCCATACTTTCTACGGGACAGTGGGTGCATATTGTAACTGCTTTATATTTAGAACACGTGAATTTGATACAACGAAATTTCCCCATCACGTGTATTCGAGAAGTACTTAATCGAGCCCGTATATGCCCGTAATCAAAAATTTCAAATCAACCTATCCAAATTTAAGGATCAAGAATTCTGATTGTCAACGTACAACAAACATATAACTTGGCCATATCTAAAATTATACGCATTCGCAAAGCAGGTGTCCAAACTCATCAGTGATCCATCTCTCGCTCTTGAGTCAACCCTGTGTGTCAGAGGGAAAAATTTCAAAGCCGGTGTACGTGTTGTAACCGGCTAATTATTTAATCAATGCGCGCGCGCCCTCTCTCCCTC
>UCOJ01000593.1:0-83487 GCA_900474305.1 Cecidostiba fungosa
GACAAACAAAAAAGTGTATATAACCGATGCTATTATATTATATAGATGTATAAGCCACGCTTCTATATATACCGGTAGTTAATATTCTCCGCCGACCATTGTATCGCTAATTAAAATTCGAGACACCGCGATCTTCATCAATTTTTATACTACCATAAGCACAGGCAATTATCGTCCATTACACAGCCACCTACTCATCCTCTCTCGAAAAATACAATATTCATAACGCGATTCCGGGTACACGCAAGAACGTTATTTTCAGCCAGCAAAAGAGAGAGTAAAAGTGTCGGAGAGGAGAGAAAAACGCAGCCATGCAAAAGTCGTAACTCCGCAAAACAAAGCGCATACATTAGAGATTAACATGTTTCTCCTCTAACGCGCAGCGCGCGCTCGCAGGATATAACACAGCTGATGATTAAAATATCTCCAGCCATGCGCGCAGCTGCGCTAATAATCAGCTTCGAGAGAGAGAGAGAGAGAGAGAGTGATCTCCAATGAGCTCGTTGGCCGTAAAAGTCCGCGAAAACAATAAGTGTATACAAACGAGTCATTGTTGCAGCCGAAGAGAGAAAAAAAAGGCTGTTCCGCGAAGTAGAGATGCGCGCCGGTTATGGACTGTTGCTGACTCGTCTCTTCCTGCTCCTCGCCGTTCGTTCGTTCATTTAATAATGTCGCTTTGCGCGAGAGAGTACCGCAAGTGAAAATTTTCCCATGATTCTCTTCGACCCCGCGCAGCTGTATTTCCCCCCTCGTCGCGCGTTTTCTACACCAAGACACGTGTGTGTATGCCGTGAGCCGATGGATATAAATGTCGCGTTGAAGATTGTATAACGAGTTGTAGTGTGTATGTCGTCTCTCTAAGGCCAGGGTCATTGTTCGACAAAGTGCCGTGTGTGTTCTTTTACTGTTTTAGATGTACATACACACACATGGCTGTGTGGGAAGATGTACGCATTATGTACCTTCGTGACAAAAATTTTACCAAATAAAGCTGCGACAAGTAATATAGTGACCCAGTTCGAAGCAAAAAAAAAACAGCGTCGCGGTACTCGCCGTACCAGTTCCCAGCAGCAGCAACCAAATCAACCATCCAGTAGCGGCTCTCGAGAAATCACGAGGACAGACATCGGCGCGAGCCTACAAACCGCTTCTCGCGCTCTCTGCACTACTCTCTCGGGCCGTTATAAATCCGCTCGCGAGCATAAATGGAGCAGGCAATCGGCAGCTGACTCTGACCCGTTATAATCCTCTGCTCCGATTCTTGCGCAATGCCATACCGCCGTTTTCTCCTTTTTTTGGCGTACTTATACCCTCTCTGGAAGAAATTTTGAAGGAGGAAGTGCGTAGGAGCCTTTTACGGCTGTGAAATTGGCGGAACAGATATATAAAATTGAAAATATCTTGTTTAGTTCCTTGTCGGTAACTCTATAGCGACCGGTTGACTCTCTCGCTACATATGGATCGATGAGATCAGAGATCGACTGCTTTACGATCGCGTCTGATGTCTGATTCAAGCGATTTTTTATATACGGCATGAAAAGCCGACAGGTATAAAGGTGGTATTTTTAAAGATGATTGAGGACTTTGTGAATTGATTTTTTTTTTACTTCAGGGAACAATGCAGTCGATCGGTATATTCTGCTAAAATCGGCTTCGAAAATACAGCCGTGACCTGAATAATGCCAACTATATTTTGAGACAGTTATTGCACCATGCATATCGTTTTACGGTTCAAAATTCTTTTCATGTGTAATCAAATAATCCAGTCCCACTCGCGATACATCATCCACGACGACTAATTATCGAGCCGAAAAGAAGCCTCTTTGTCTCGAAACAGACGTCGCAATTAGCACAATTACAATTACACATCGTCCGAGTCCATAAATTAAGCTCAATTGAAGCTGCGGCGTCGCAAAAAAGGAATCGAGCTAATCGCTCCACTTTCTTCTCCCGCCCATTATTTCTTCCCGTATTTGCACAAGTACCATACTTATATAAATAAAATCGAGAGTCGAGATAATAATAGCCATTCCCGACACCTTTCCAATAACTCAGATCGGATCCGGAGAATTTAACGCTATATCCGCTGTTGAATATATATAATACGTTAGACCGTACGACCACCTACGCGCAGATCCGCGCCGATTTGAATAATGACTCGAGATGTTAAAAATCTATTATCGTAAAGAAGTATATATAGACAGCGGTCGCGTATAGCGCGGGAATTATAAAACGCTTAATTCGCAGAAAAGCCCACGCGCGATTTATTACTCGCGCGCAATTTATTTTTATTTCACAACACGCACGTTATACACATACAACTCGCGCGCGCATTTCTGCAACGATTGATTGAGAGCTCTTTTCCGAAGAGTAAGTATGCTATATTGTATATACACCCGGTGTACATCAGTTTTCGAAATCGGAGCCATATGACGTATTATACAAGAGAGAGAGGAAAGAAAGAGGAAGCGGACCGAACGAGTCTCGCGCATACTTTACGAAATCGCGACGAGAGAGAGAGAGACGAGAAAAGAAAAGGGCCGAATCGCGAGAAATTACGCCATCGTTACCGGCTGCACCGGAAAGTCCCACGCGCTGCAAGCGGATTTTTCTCTCGGGTTTATATATTAGGTTGTACGTGTGTGTGTGTGTACACGGGAAAATTGGTCGTGTGCGTCGAGTTTTATCTCGGCAGTGGAGTTTATTAGCGAGCTAATGCGTCGCGGTCTAACGGGATTACTCCTGTGCTGCGCTGATTGATTGATATGTGCTTGCAGTAAACTGTTTTGACTGCGGCCATTTGTATATTATAAGACTCGATTTTATATTCAGAGGATAGAAGAAAAAGATGGAGAGATGGCGAGCCTTGAAGCAATTATTCAGGTTACCCAAACGCGGCGGCGAAAACATCATTAAAATTCGTAGTATTTCGACGTCTCGCGGGCGAGGCGGTGCACCAACACAGCCCACGCGGTTAAAAATCTCCGACAAGGACGGCTTCACAACATCCTGTGTTGTGCGCAGTCGTGCTCACGCTTTGGAGCGTTGTTGCTTCTTCTCCTTCGAGTTATATACGTGAATTGGGGGAAAAGAGTTGCTTTCTTGCGAGGGGGTAAAAATAACGTTGCTTTTTGCTATGTCAAATATACTTTGGATGCAAATGAGCACAAACGTGTATACGAATTCAGAATCGACTTTTCAAATTATCACAGACAATATCGGTGGACAGCACAAATCTATCGAAAGAAGATCGATCGTTTTCCCCTACCTATACTCCGTTATTTAAGAAAAGAGAAAATCCGTTGCATTATTCAAGCGACGAAGCGTTGCATAGTCGATCGCACTCGTCGACCGAACAAGGCGACAGAATTGTGTGTCCCGAGATGTGTACCGGCAAACGAATAGATATACTTGAGCGCACACGTGTACCAACAACGAAAATCGCTGTTCCGCCGACTGAATTTCGTTTCGATCATTATCGAAGGCACACACACACGTGTTTCGCAATAACGTGTGTGATTAATTCGGAAGGTTAGTCGCTCACCTCACAGATGGTCAGAGATTTAAGGATTCCTTTATGCTCGTTCTAATACGCAAATGGAAAAGCAGGAAAACGACGCAGGTTATTCCTCAACAGTTAGAAATAGACGTGATTCGGTTACCAGAAACACACACACACACACACGACTTCACCGCTAGATTCACGCGAAATCAAGGATAAACCGCGAGATCACTTCCGTCTACGTATAACCGCGCATACGTATATACCGAAGCTCTCGATTCGGCCGTTTATGCAGAATTTTTTTTTATTCATCAGCTGAGAGCGCAGTTTCGCAAAAGCGCGCGAATGAATGAATCACGCGCGTGAATGAAACGTAGCTGCTACTGCGAGGCGTTTTTGTATATATATGTTATACACAGAGAGATATGGAAGCGTCAAGGTGAGCCGCACACGCGTGTATGCTGATATAGAAAGGAGCTTGACACCTGGTGTCTATGCGTGATGTGATGAAGTTCTGGATTTCTTTTTTTTTTTCGGTTGTTGGACGCTGTTTGCTTTGGACGTTTCAAGCCGATACCGAGTAAATTAGGTATTGCGAGATATTAAGTAGTAACGGACAGGCAATAACCGGCAGCGATTAGTTCCAATTATACTGCGCAGGCAACAATGTGTATTTTAAGCGAGTCTCACAGTGAAAGGGTGAAATGCGTGTCTCATTGTGTTCCGAGAGAAAGAAATAAAAGCCGGTCGTAAAGGTTTCAGGGTGAGTCACGTATATACCTGGCCCTGGGCTGCATTGTGACTGTGTTCGACTTTGTATAATATTCGTATAGCCATCGATATATCCCAAAGTGACGCAATTTCTGACAATAATAATCGATGGGGAAAAGTATTCGACGATATCCTTACCGATCACACACAGCAGCAGCAGCAGCCCTGATGCACCACTTCCGGTCTGCACCCACGCACTTAAAAAAAAAACACCAGTGAAGCTATCACGAAGAAGCTCGAAAGACTCTGTAATCTACAAGCACACAACACACACAGACACTACAGCCGTATAAGGAGACAACACAGAATCCAAGTTGAAAGTCTGGGTCAGTGCACGGCGGCGGCGGCGGCGGTTCGGTTACTTATATACACCTATAGACGCCGGTGAATTTCACGGATTGTCTCGCGCGAAATGAGTCTCGGGTCCCGTGAAGCAGACTCGCATAGAGCCGCGCTCGCGGATGGAGGAAGAGATCTGTTGGTGGGAGAGTATAGTATATAGACGCACGCACATTCTCTCTTAGGATCCCGCGAGCGGCGACTTCCTCCTCCTCCTTCTCTGTACCTATACTCCCATTGCGTATATTATATATACCTGTGTGTGGTGTTGCTGCAGCAGCAGCAGCAGCCTAGAGTCGGGGGGAATGCGCGTTTGCATGCGTGTCGGCAGGAGGAGGATGAGGTTCTGCTGCTGTGGTATGTCGAGTGCGCTTGGGGGCTGAATCACTGCAGGTATTATGGACCGCCGCGCGTATAGATTTCAGACGAGATTGCGCGCAGGGGTATGCTAGGCTCGCGCAGGAATTTGTTGGCTAGTACGAATTGGTGCACTGGGTTGCACGCAGGGGGTGAATTATGCGCGATAACGAGTCCGCCAGTGATTTATCGAGTTTTGGTTTATTGTATATTGAATGAAGCCAACGCGTTGAGTGCAATTTTCATGCGCAAACGTGCCGACTTTTCCGCCTGACCTTATCGCGTCGATAACTTCGGCAATATAAATATGTGCTTGCAAAAAAAAACACGAGCAAATTGAAGCGGAAAGTGAAAGTTTAAATCTCGCGCTGCTGCAAGTGAAAAACCCGATTTACTCGTACGGATGACTTTTTTTTATTCATAATCGAAAGGAAAAGTGACCGTTGCGTGTTATGAGTATTATTTTTATCCTTATATATTGGGTTTCCGCTGGCTCAGATTACTTCTAACGAGACTCCAATCGAAGAAAATGCTCGCTCGTTATATATTTACTTTCTTTCGATTACTCAGCACTCGACTTTCTACTTGTCAATATTATTAGTTTGTAGCCATTGTGGAATATACATTTTACGACTTTCAATAATTTAAAATTGTTACACAACTCGCCTCTTACGCCTCTTTTTCTACACTTATTAATTTAGACTATTCGAACCTTCGTAATTTAACAGAAAGGAAAATAAATTTTGTCTTAATATTCTTTTGCAACATTATTATCATTTTTCTCGGCGTTTTTAATATTTGCGTGATCAGCTGAAACACTAGACGGGAAAAATGGCTTGTAACAGTACCAACTTTTTTTTCGTGTATGTTATGCGTCTGATTAAAAAATAATATTTACATTTATGCTGACAATATTGCTACTGTAGCAATAAATGAAATTATGAAAGTTTGCGATTGTATAGAGTGTTATAACCAAACCTATATTATACCCGTTGCTAATTTATTCGACAAGTTCCATTTCTTGTGTCGGCAGATAATAGCGAACTTGCGCGGTTCTCGTACTAAAGTCGAGGCGTATATGCAAAATTTTCATTATACGGAAATATTTTGTATTCAAATACTACGCGAATGGCAATGCATGTAAATAACTATCTATATGTATCAAAAGTTACAATCATATCTTTGTACTTTCGATCTTTTTCTTCACATACTTCCTTGACCCAAAAGTACTTGTTATATTGAGTTATGTTTCCATTTTTATTTTATGAAACAAAAAGTGAAAAACGTCAGCATTTGAATAAACTTATAATTGTTTTTTTCTGACAGATCTTAATACGTATTATAATACGCATCTATGTATGCATGTAACAATTATAATACGCATTATAAAACATAACAAAATATAAATTTTCACCAGGGGATAAATGCAACGATAAAAATACAGGGTATACCGACAACTTCCATCTCCGAGTCCGGAAACACTCAGAGCCCATTCACAGTGATACCGCAAGACAAAAAAGCGTAAAGAGTTACCTCAAGCCTGCCTATTCGTCATTATCCATCATTACCGCAGCAACAATAACGACTTCGCGCGGCACTGCACGCACGCACGTACACGCATTCATCTCTCACAATGCCCCCGCGTCGGTTGCAACAAAACAAACAAAAGCCAGCTAGCAGTAGCTTCCCTCAGAGAAGATGCACCGTTGTGCGTGTATACCTCGTTCTCCAAGTCGTCTTTCTTCGATTCTCTCTGCAGGCACGACCGGCTCGAGTCCTGCCGAAGGATCCGGTTCTCCGCGCGGCGGCGTAGGTACTGGACGACGCGCGGGTCAACGTAGCCGACTCGAGCTTGCTATAGGTACACACTGTAGCTGAGGAGAAAGAAAGATAGAGAGAGAGAGAGGGAGTGTGGACTAAAGCGAGAAAAGAAGAGTGGGAGCGAGCGAGCGATGCGGAGCCTGAGGGTGTTCCGGTTGGACCTTCGAGGCGTGTCGTTTGCCTCGAAAAACGAGCGGACGAGGTCTGTGGCAAATCACCGCCGCTGCCGACGAGATGACACAGTTTCTGAGCGAGAAATGAGGCCGATTTTTACGCTCAATGTTTGGCTTTATTTTGAAGAAATTAATATGAAACTCCGGAAAAAGGAAATTTATAAAATGCGTTTTATGTATAACGATGATTTAAAGCTGTATCGTTGCAGCTCACTTATTTACTGGCACTGATAAGAAAAAAATACGCGAATCTCCTCTCTCAGACAGTCTTGAGCGGATCCTCGTCCTGCTCGGATACGCTCACCACCACGTTATCCTGCAGCAGCGAGGTGAGTTTCTGCGCGAAGACGGCCTTGAGGAAGCCTCGCTCCGAGTCCGAGTGGTTGGTCAGGATGACGCTGGCGCCCCGGTGCACTGCGTCGAGGATGTCGTGGTGCAGCATCTCGCCGGTCACGTACAGATCGGCCGATAAGCCTTTGAGCACCGAAGCACCCGATCCGGCGCAGAGGCCGACTTTGCTTATGGAACCGTCTAAAAATAGATGCCAAGTAATTACTATTCCCTTCCATACTCGAGAAACAGACAATTAATAACAAAAGTGCATACTGGAGCCTCTGGCGCGTGCCAGGCGGACGTGCGGCAGACCGGTGTGCTTTTTCACCAGCTCGACAGCCTCGCCTATGCTGATCTTCTCCTGGAGCACGATGAACCTTCCCATGCCGTTCTGCGGGTCTTCCGACGGCTCAATGGGGTGACTCTCCTTGTGGTTGAAAGCCGCGGCCAGCCAGTCGTTGACTCCTCCGCGAATACAGTCGAAGGCCGTGTGCGGCGAGTACAGGGCTATCCTGTTCTCCAGACACTTGGCTGCTATGCGCTCCTGGAAGTGAGACAATCGTTACATTATGCATTCGTCAAACATAAGCGCCTGATTGTTTGATGAGGAAGTGCAGCACTCCATGCGGAGTCATTGCGTAACTCTGTTGACGCTGGTTAAATATGCCTACCTTCCACGTTCTGGTGGTTACCGACTTGAGTGGCGCAAATATCGGAGGATGGTAGGAGATGATCATGTCGACCTGCAGCTCCACGGCTTCTTGCATCACATCCTCGGTCAGGTCGTTCGTTAAAAGAATGTGAGAGATATTCTTCGACTCCGTAGGTTCGATGAGTAAGCCGACGTTGTCCCACGAGGCGGCGAGAGATGGGTTGGCGAACGAATGCAAAGCTTTGAGCACCTGATTGAGCGACAAGCCCTTTTTGTTGCCGGTGTTCATCGTTCGTGCTTTTACCGAACTTGGTGCGATATGAGGGATGAGAGGTGATTTGCGCGCAAGTTGTAACACCCTTGCACCAACGGTACCAATCATTTATCAGTCTACCTAGAACAGAGAATATAATTTTCATGGCAGATTACCTTTGTATAAATTATTGTCGGACAGTGAACGAGGATTTGCAGGCTCGACAGAATAACAAGACGAATTTTGGTAGAAAATAACAATAAAAGTATATATTTCCATAATATACAGAATTTGTACAAGAATCAATCATTGTAAACCCAGACTTTGACGGAACCATCATCGCTCGCCGACGCAATCAAGCCAGGCACACTCGGATTCCACTGCGAGCAGTTGTCGTCCTGCGTGTGCGCGTTTTCCATACTACAGATTAGACTGAAGGTCGGTTGGTGTTTGTCAGAATCGCTCTCCTCGCGGAAGACGCGGATTATGTCATCACCGCAGGCCGTGACTATGAGGCCGGTCCTTTTGCACCAGTCCACGTCGTAGATGGTCCTGGAATGATAGCCCGACAGAGTGCAAACGCACTTCCAGACCGGCTCGTCGTCCGGTGTGGGAATGCCCATCTCGTTGCCAGGCTCGTACTGTTGCCAGAATTTCAAGGTCTTGTCGTCGCTGCAGGTCACCAGTCTGTCGCCTGTGTTGTTGAACGACAGACTCCAGACAGTGGAAGTATGCGAGGCGAGGGTCGACACGCAGATCCAGTCGCTGCTGGCTGTGTCCTCTTTGAAGATTTTTACCGTGTCGTCGTAGCTCGCCGATGCGAGGATGTCCTTTTCCGGGTGCCACCTCACCTACAAACATTCGAAAATGATTAATATTCAAGAAAATGTTGAAACTAATGTAGCGTGTAATTTTGATGAATTCCAGGATATGTTACCTTCTTCACATCCTGTGTGTGGGCATTTATAACAGCAGCACATTCGTACTCGTCGTCAGTGATTTCCCAGACCCAGACAGATTTGTCTCGACTGCAGGTTGCCAGCAACTGACCACTGACCGACCAAGTGACACTCTTGACTTCGTTTTCATGGCCCTCCAGTGTGGTATTACACTCAAACTGTCCAGACTTTTGGTCCCAGATAGCAACAGTTGCATCGAAACTTGCAGATGCTATGTAATTGCCACAGGGTGACCAGGAAACTTCTCTTATCGTCCTTGTGTGTCCCTCGGTCAGTATTGTCTTAATGATCCACTTGGACTTGTCGTGCATCCATATTCTAATGGTCTTATCCTCGCCGCACGAGGCTATGGATTCACCCGAGGGATGCCAGCAAACGTTCCAAACTCTCCCTTTGTGTCCAACCAGGCTTTGCTGCAGTTCCAGCACGCCCATATTTACCTGAAACAAGTATATGGACTAGTTGTTATCTATTTTACTCTATTCCTGACAAAACTTGGCTGCGACACAAAGTAGAAAGGGAACATTTGCAAGTTACACGATCTTACAACATCAAGTGTTATGTAAACACAGAGTCATAATCAGTAAAAAATGGGCATTGATTATGATAGGTCACAGCTATTCAATAAAAGCGAGCCACTTCGAGATGTCTAACGTATTAAACAAGTGTATCGAGATCGTCGATAAATTATCAAGTATCTCATTTAAATATCGTTAAACGAAAGTTGTAAAAATGACAACGCAAGAGTTTAAGAATATAAAGTAGGCAACCAAAGGCAAGCGCATCAAAGTACAAAAATAAATAACAAATGAATCGTTCGACACTTATTAAAAGCCGTCGAAACTGTCAACATCGACAAAAAAAATACAAAACAAAGTCGATGTTAATAACGCTAGGTTATGTCAGAGCAAATGTTGACTCACCAAAAATTAATTCCAGCAGGCTAAGCAACGTTCGACAGTCCAGCCAGCCTATCTCCCCCTCAAATCCAGGACATTATCTCCCTCTCACCTTTGGCTAAAAGAACAATCTCCGCTATCAGTCACCTGTGACAAAACAATGTGCGCATCGCGCAGAAGAACACTATATTCTCCTATATAATACTGGAGAGAAAAGCGAGAGCACGCACCACGCGCTATCTCCAACTTTGATGACAAAAAAACCTCTTTCTCGGTTGGTAAGTATACAAAACCCGCGATCTCTGCTTACCGACGAGCCACACACGTGCATGTGCGCGACGCAAGCGCCGTTCGATCTCGAAGAAAGGGTGGGGATCGGCGGAGCGTTCGTAGCGAGTAGTTCGCATAGGCGAACCCCTTGATTGATTGTCGCCCTTCCAGAGTCGCGCTAAAATGGTAGGAAGGAGCGAGAAAACGCGCGCTCGGCTGTTCTTCCGCCACTCCTATCGGAGCGAGGAACAAGTGTCCGTGTCGGGTCGTCCCTTTAGCGGACATAACTCGAATCTGCCGTCACGAGTAGGCTAATATAGAACCAGTGTCAATCTATATATTGTAATCGAGCGATCAGCTGACGAAAATTCAGAGGACCGGCTGCACTGCAGCTTAGATCAAGGACCTACTTTTCGAGGCTCGAGCTGCTGGAAGAAATTGCTTTGCGCCGGCGCTACTCTATTTTCGAGGTGGGAAAGGTGAGTTGTATATATAGGTGCTGTTATTGAGAGGATTGATTAATACTGCTATTCGCGAGCAGGTAGTTTTTGGCTGTTAAACTATAGCTTGAGGGTCGCTGTTGTTGTTGCCGAGGACGCGGCGAACGGATAACCTCGAAAGCAGTTTTGGCCTCGAACTACTTTTCGTTACTTCGGATGTTCTCCGAATGAAAATCCAAAACGAAAGAATGATCATTGTTTCACCGGGGGGCCGCAGGTGTAAAAATGAAGCAATTTCAGGTATATAAGCATTGTTCCGTAACAAAGCTGCGTTCCTCGTTGTTATTATTTATCGACGGACCTTGTTTATTCTTGGAAATACTGTAAACCCAGAGCTGGAGTAACTCGCCGGCATTAAATTTGCAGGAGAAATTGTTTTTTTTTTTTTTTTTTTTGCGATTACGCGGAGATGCATAACTCTATATTTTATTTTTAGCCTTGAAGTAGCTCGTGTAAAACGCTTCCTCGTAGCTGTGTATAATTACTTTACACAATGATAAACTACTCTGCTGATCATCGAAGGGTGTTCATTGCTGCTTCTGCTTGATCAGCTGTTAAAAGCTACGGTTTATCAGTGAAAATTACAGAGCCCGGATGAGTGCGTGTATAATCTGCGAGTATTTAAGTACAGGGTTAGTATTATATAGTCGTTCTCGCTTGTAACTTATTGTGCCGCGGCTAAGTGATATTGTGCGTTAAATATTCATCGCTGTATATTATGTGCATTGAACTTTAGATCGATAAGTAAACCGCGCACACGTGATAGCTTCATTAGTTTACTGGGTGAACTGAGAGTATAGGAGTTGATTTATTTTTCGTTTAAATCGAAAATGCGAATTTTTTACTTATCAATGTTATGGAAAAAGCTTCGAGTTTGTGTGACATTTACGTGTTTTCGCAATTATCCAAATTAGCGTCGGTAAAAACTGTACCGCAGTCGTTCTTGAAAAGACAATAGAAATGTTTAAAACAAACCGTAACCGCGACAAGGAAAGATCGAGTTTCGCAAAAAACCAATACACAGCGCGTCGTTCGAACTTCAAAAGCGCACACCTCATGAATAAGTATCTATACTTATTACAAAAACTTCATAGCAATATCCGCATATATACGAAGGGACAAAAAGCGTCAAAGCTTCCGTGAACGAACGGAGAAAAGCATAGCTGACTACTATACGTTTCGCGGAATATAGTCATGCGATGCTGTTATACAGTGACTCTTTTTCACTGTGATGCATACCTTCCAGGAAGGATGAGGACGTGCGTTCGATTTTCGCAGTAAGATATATAACATATACGTCTGACTATACCTATAGACTACTAGTTATCTATACGTGTCTGCTGAAAGGCGTGATCTTATCGTGTCGCATCTTTATTGACGCAAAAATTGATGTTTATTATACCTGTACAGGAAGTTGAGAAATAAAAGTATGAGCATCATTGATTTTCGCTATTTACATTAATGAGCGAAAAAAAGAATTAAATAATCTATTATACTGGAACGCGATAGCATCGATTATACGGAAGTTCTCAATCGAAGCTTGTCGTCGCTCTTTAACAAATGTATCGAAATTC
This sequence comes from Cecidostiba fungosa, assembly GCA_900474305.1. NCBI lineage: Eukaryota > Metazoa > Arthropoda > Insecta > Hymenoptera > Pteromalidae > Cecidostiba > Cecidostiba fungosa. The sequence continues at coordinate 12,404 of UCOJ01000593.1, forward strand.
GTAACCGAAAAGCGTGGCGTAACTGTAAATATTTCTTCACCATGTCAAACCACCAGGAGACGCTGATTCATCGCAAAACGAGCGGCGAAAGATAAAAAGAAAAAAAAAAGACGAACCTCGAGGAAATGAGCGATAAGCCACTTTTTTATCTTTTAAAATCAAACTATTCCAATCGTAAATATAGGTATACACGTACATATACACAAAGCTGCAGGTGTTCTCGTAATCATCAATTAATTTCCTCACGCCACAAAAGCCACCTGATCGGCTTCAGCGAAATCCAGCATAGTATTAGGTATATAGGTAATACATACATGATGAAAATACACGCGACTGCAAAAGGAGAGCGACAACGGCTACAGTTTCTGCTGTATGGCGCGACCAGCCGTCCTATCTAATAGCGATTGAGCTCTTCTTCGCACGCGTGTGTGTATTATATACACGTATGTACGTTAGAGAGAGAGAGAGAGGGCCGGCCTTGAGGGAATTCGGTTGCCAGACTGTATAGTTTCTATTCGCCGGTCGGCGAGCGATAGTTGGATTGGCTTCCGTGTTCCCTCGAGGAGCTCAGCCCACACGCTACCGGCTCGTGATATATCGGGTAAAAATAAAAGTTTTGGTATATATTTTGCGGGATTTCGGGAAGTCGGGCTCGAAGTGCGGTGTGAATTTATCTTGTAAATTTTGTACTTTTGAATATGCCTATACTTGCAGTCTCTCGACATGTAAGTACACTCGCTTTGCATTCGTCAGTTTTTCAAACGCCAGTCTATGTTTGAAAAAAAAACTTTGACAAACTTGCGCCTTGTTATTACAATGACGCACGTGTAAAAATTGTCGGAGAAATCGGTTATTCAGAGAAGCGAGATGCTCTTTAGGAAAAAATCTAGGACATATAACAGCAGGAAAGAATTTGGATTCGAAAAAAAAGTGTCTATATAACCGCATATCGTGTTGACAATTGCAGAACGGGACTCGTCAACAGCATCAGCAAAGGAAAGCCGACTCGATGACGTCCAAGCGATCTGTATAAGATAATCAGCTGCAGAGAGATAGTCGAGACAGACAACAGCCATCAGCAGTAATGCCGGTAGTAAGCTGGTAGCACGTGCGCGCGGTGCCGATCCCGTATATACCATTGTCGTATTACATACATATACGACCATCAATTGACCCTTGATCGAATCTGAGAAGCCGGGCTTGCCATACACGCATTGCTCCTGATTGTTCGTCTCAATTGGTAAGTGTCCACCGAATTATGTAGTCATTGTGTGAGTCTTATTTGTACAGTGAACTTTTGTTGTCAATTGTGTTTTGCGAGTTGACTCAGGAAGCTACTGATGTTTATTCTGATTGTGTACGTTGGAACGCGTTGTGAAATTTAAAATGATTACTGGAGTTCCGATTTCGTTGTGAAATGTTATACAAAACTACACGTGACTCGGTCAAAACAAGTAAAAAATTCGATAAGCCCGTCGGATAACTATAACGAGCTTCTCAGCAAAAATAAATTTGATCTCCCGAAAATTTCAAGTATTCCACTTTGGGATTATTGTGACACACACCTTATCGTAACACTGAACTGTCTATGCTGACATCATGTAAGCCGGACTTTTCGCACTATACGCTCTTGAGCATTATCTCATCAGTGAATCGCGTTCCTTGTCACGTGTATTATACCTTTTCGTGTAAAATTCATCAGAGACAGCATTCTTCACGACTGCATAATGACATAATAATATCAACTGGTTCAACGACGTATTTTCCTAGATAGTCATTCAATTCAATTGATTAGGAATCTTTTATCTTCAGGCTTTTTTTCGTACTATCGCAATTTTATTCCATCTAGTGAGTCAGAGCTGGTCATTAAAAAGCTCTTAAACAGTCCCAGCGATAATGCATGAATGTACATTGCACAAACGTGCCAAAGCTCCATTTTCAAAAATAGCCTGTCACAATGCAATATTCGTATATGCCAGCAATCACTTTTCGTTATACGATCTATGTCATATTATATAGAGAGCAAGAAAATCGATGCGACTCCATTGCGTTTATAATTTGCAACGCAAGCCTTGCACGTCCACTTGCATATTATAGCGTGCTTATTGATTTTTCATTTAGCAGGTAAAATCGAACTCTCCGCAGTTAGAGCAAAAAGAGCAATACCGCAGTGATGCCGGCGCCGACCACAATGAGATCGCCGCCGACGAGACAGATCTTCCAGGAGGATATCCGGTGGCTCGAGGACATGCCGCCTGGAGGTGACCTTCTCAAGTATCGAGCCTCGGCCTCGTTTTGCTGGAAGAGATTGAGGATCGTCCTCGAAGACCCAGACAAAATTCGACTCAAGGTGTGTCTGGCTAGTCACGCATGTTTTATACTTAATTTATTAAGTTGTAATATAATGTAAACTTTGTCCAGACTGATTTCTGATAACAGTCGCAATCTTCGAGTCAAAAGTCGAGTTAGAAGTGTCCACTTGATGCACTTCTGATGAAGATAATTTATAATATTAAAGAAATAATACTTGGTAACGCTATTGCAAATAACAAACAACACTATTCAATTTTTAGATGCGGTTATGGAAGGCGATGGAGGCCGACCCAGAGTTCCATCCGTCGAATGGCGTGACTCCATCGGCCGACGAGCAAAAGAGACGAGCTGCCCGACAGCTGGCTCGACTTCATCACCAGAAACTTTTGTCCGGAAATATGAGTCAACTGAACTATAGAATTAAGGTAATTTCGGTGCGGAATGTTTTTTTGCCTCTCTTTTCTCTGTTGATATATTGCAAAGACAGGAATTTATCAAATCTGCCTTATCTGTCAGACAGGATTTATGATGACTCTGAATGAAGCTACTTGTATGGTCGATCCAAATCTATCCGTGAAAATCGCCCTTGGGGTTTATTTGTTCGGCAATACGATCCTGAGTTTGGGTACCGAGCGTCATCATCCGATTTTCCATGCAGTTTGGAATAAACAGGTGCGTTGCTTTGATTTTTTGAACAAATAGTGTTTAGCTATCTAGAAATGACTTATTGAAAATATTCTTTTTACAGCTGCTGGGCTGTTTCGCTCTCACGGAAGTCGGTCACGGAAGCAACACAAAGATGATGCGTACCACGGCTACGTACGATCCCAAGACCCAAAGCTTCATTCTACACACTCCAGATTTTCAAGCTGCCAAGTGTTGGGTTGGCAATCTCGGTAAAACTTCCACAGTAGCCATTGTGTTTGCCAAGCTAATAGCACAGCAAACCTGTCACGGTCTTCACGCATTCATCGTCCCTGTGAGAGACCCGAAGACTTATCTTACCTACCCCGGTGTGATAATAGGCGACCTTGGCGAGAAGAATGGTCTTAATGGCATCGACAACGGTTACATAATGTTCAATAGCTACAGGATACCAAAGGAGAATTTGCTGAACCGAACGGGTGACGTCACGCCGGAAGGAGAGTTTGAGAGTTCCTTCTCGGACCCTCAAAGAATTTTAGGTAAGTTGCGATTGGTTTGACTCTGATTGTGAGATTAATTTGGATATCGTTAATTGTAAGAACTAAAAATCGACAGGTGCCGTTCTGGAAAATTTGTCCGCTGGTAGAATGGGAATTTGCCAAGAATCTACTAACAGACTTGGAGCTGCCGCAGTTATAGCTATCAGATACGCCGCAGTAAGAAAACAGTTTTCGACTTCGCATTCGTCTGCCAATGAGGAAACTCCTATAATCGAGTATGAGCTTCATGTAAGTATATTACTACTAACATTTTCCCACCATTTGTAACGTTGTTGAACAAGATATACTTATGCATTTTTATCACCTGTAGCAATGGAGACTCTTCCCTTACTTAGCTGCAGCCTGTGTATTTAGATTATTTATGTCGGAATTCACGAATGTATATTTGGAAAATGTGCAGAAGTCGATGGAAGGAGCAAACATTCCGAATCTCGTAAGATTCTTTTGGAATATATCTTTTTCAGATATTTAATTTTCTAAATTTTTATAATAAATAATAAATTATATTTTATTTGCAGAGTCAAATCGTTTCTGAGATTCATTCTATTGTATCGGCAATCAAGCCATTGATCACGTGGACGTGTCGAGATGCGATAAGGGAGTGCAGAGAGGCATGTGGAGGGCATGGGTATCATAAAGGTATATACACTTGCATCTTCATACAAACATAAACTTTTGCTGAAATTTAAAATTTTTATATTTAGCTGCGGCATTGGGTGACATGGCTGTCAATCACGAACCTACAGTTACTTACGAAGGCGACAACAATGTCCTAGTACAGCAGACCAGTAACTGGATCTTGCGACAGTGGAATGACTTGCAAGGCGGTTCAACTATAGTCAGTCCCTTGGCTTCCGTTAGATTCCTCATAGAGGGTCCTTCTATCATTCGTAATAAATTTGATCCTAGAAGAAAAGCGATGTTGACAATGGAATGTAAGTACTATATGAACAAGTTGTCTAATGATCGACTGTTGTATTTTGAATGTATATTTAAAAAATATGCGTACATTTTTAGTCGTCAGAGAGGCTTATGAGTGGCTGATAACGTGGCTGGTCATTGAAACGCAGAAAAGGTACGAGGAAGAGGTGGCTAAGGGTGTGAGCAATTTTGCAGCCCGTAGTAAATCTCAAGTATATAGAGCAGCTACACTTTCCAAAGCTTATGGAGAGGTATATTTCAATCTTGCAAGATTTCATTTTAAACAATATTTGAATTTACTTAATTAAAAAAATTGAATTTTGCAGATGATCGTGATAAATTATTGCACCGCTAGAATAAACAATTTGCTTCCTCCTAGTCAAGAAGCTAGGAGTTTGAGAAAAGTACTTGATCAGTTGGTATTAATGTATTCCTTGACCTGTCTTGAAAAACACTTATCCACGTTTTATCAAGGTTCGTACATTACGCAATATTTAGAAAAAAAAATTGATATTCATTATTACGTTCAACATATATATTCAATTTTCAGGGGGTTACTGCACTGGACCTCAAATGGCTGACTTAGTAAAAGAGAATATACTGATTTTATGTACTGAGTTGAAACCAGAAGCTGTCGCAATAACTGATGCTTTGGCACCGCCGGACTTTGTTTTAAATTCGGTTTTGGGCATGTCGGATGGAAAGGTTCGTTGTCACACTAAAAACTCTTTTATTCTAAATTAAATGTTAACTTTTGTAGTAATTCATGTATTGGGTTCATCTCTAGGTTTACGAACGACTTGAAGAAGCTTTCAGATGCTATCCCAGTGGATCCGAACGAGCGAGCTGGTGGACAGAGCTTCTAGAAGTCGCGGATAAACCATTGGACATTCCTTTGTCAAAGCTTTGACAAACAAATAATTGTTGATTTTAAAATTTGCTGATCATCATTGAAGTGAACATGCAAATGAACAAAACGTAAAAAACCGCTATGTCGCAACAAATGCAGTGTACAGTACAATCATTTTTTAATGCAAATTCTAGCATATTTTGTATACATGTTTTATTAATTGTATTATTAATTATTAATATTATGTAATATTATTTTTCATATAAAACGTGGCTGTTAAAAAAAAGTATCAAATATTTATAAAGTTTATTCTATTTTTATGATCCGTAAAATTTTGTCAAGCCAGCCTAAGATAAATTATTACTCGAATAAAAAAATCACAGAGTTTAAAATCTATAAATCATTGGTATATATATTTTAATAAATAATATGCACTAATCATATACTTGTTAATTTCTTAAAATTTTAAACAATCCTCAATCAAAATTTGTATCATATATACTATAGTATCGAAAAATACTATTATGGAATTATTTTTTTGATAATTATATTTTTTATCTTCGTTTCAACTTTTAAATAATTTTAAATAAAAGAATACGTACTAATCGATGGCTCCTCTAATAAGAAATAATTATCGCAATCGTCACGATCATAAACGAAGTAAACGTAAACATAACATACACGTCTTAAACGGACGTTTTCGGGATGATACAATACACGGTTTGCAATCGTTACATGATATTTATTGTTTATAATCTTGACGGTTGGGAATTTCTCCTTATATAAGAGCCATCGTCAGCAGTGTCCATCATTCGGTTATTCGTCTTGCAGCAATATGCATGAGTTATACGTACATTTTGCTCCAACATTTGAGATGGCTGGCACCGCTCTGCCAATATGGCCAGAATTTACATGGTCGCCTTTATAGCGGTAAGCATATAACTTCAATTTTCCGGTTATATTACTACAATTACTAATATACATCGTTAACTATGAGGCGATGGGACGTCAAGTGTGCATTATAATAATAATTTAAAAAAGTGCAACTTTACAGCTTTACTATATGTATTATAAGCGGTTGCATATCTGCTATTTTTGTTTTTATCATCGACTTCCTCTTTCACAATAGCTTGATTCGCCTCACTTTCTTTTTGATAATAGATAATTAATTTTACCTTAGCTGCTAATCTTTAATAATTGACATTTTTTAAACTTATTTCACTACCTTCATTAGCGTTTATTCATAAGTATATAGATAAACTTTTGAAAGTCGTAAACAAGTAAAAAAACTAATCTTGACGGAAGTTAAATTTTTCGCGAAACTCATCTTTACTTATGTTGCATCTCTGTGTGTTATTTAGAGTATAGCCTGCAGAATTAACGGGGATTGTGACCTTTCCAAACGAGTAACCGCGGTATCATCGTACGACTTTATGGATCATTAATTAATAATTTTCGGATTGTTGTGTAAATGAACTAAATTTCCGTAATCAAAAAAAAAAAAAAAAAAAAAAATATGCAGTCTATTAAAAGATTGCCCTATAAATCTTTCGCGTATTGAAGAGAAAACGCGATAAAAAACGAATGAATCTGAAAAGATTACTAGAACATTATGTAAAACTAATATTAACAATTTGATCTGCTTTGAAAAGAATAACGCATTTGCATATTCACAAAATTAATGAAAGTCTCAGCTGTGACAATATTCTTTTAGACTGCAAAGAATGTATGCTCTTTGAATTTATGGCGCAATCATAAAAATATTTATTTTCTTCAGCAACTAAACCTTATAATTATATGCCAAATTGTCGATTACTAAATTATAGCTGAAAAAATTGTGTATAAAAATAATTGTCTTATTACAGTATTAATTTAATTCGTTCTGTATTTCAGATATTTTCTATCATGAGTAACAACGACCCTATAGTACTTTCCAGAGACACAGGGGGTTTACTTCTGAGCTGATGGGAAATACAAGAGCGTCAATGCGCTGCCTGGCGTCGCGATGGTGTACTTCAAGACATTCTCGTAGTTATTCCGAGGTAAAAACGTGGTTGCGCTTGATACTCCCAATAGTCTCCTGAATTTATACCAACGCAATTTCCTTTGAACATTGAATTAAATATTCTTGTAATAAATCTTCTAATACGTTACGATTAATTTAATGGTTTGATGCCTTATATTATTTTTAAATAAAGAAGTAGGTAGCAATGTCAGTATAAAATATTGGTCAAACTATATGATTTAAAATGATTTACACGTCGTTTCAAGAGTGAAGTGAGTAATGAGAAGAATCTGTCAATAAAGTTATCGCACCGAAAATAATCAACTTGCATGTTTCAAACAGACGTAACTGTTATGAGAAGCGTAACTCTGGTGTAGCTCAAATAAAATAATGTTTACTTGATTTTTGCACGAAATATGGGAAATTGTTATCAAGTTCAATCAGCTCAGAATATTCGGAGATAAGTGATTATTTAAGCGGGTTGTAAGAGGCTTCCATTACCATATTCTTGCCGTATAAAGTCGCGGTCGGGCTGCTTCAAAGTTGCAGCGCGTAATCTCGCGGTCAGGAAAATTTTCTAACAATTTCAGTTAACCGAGTGTATTTGTAAACGAATACTTACTAGACGAAATCGCTTGCGCTCGATTGTGCTTGAAATCTCCTTAACATTTCTATGAACTTTGTGAAGCAAGATATTCACTGATAAATTACAATGGCTAATTTCATTTGTACCAAAATTTGTTTTCTCTGTCTGATGATATTGGGTATACAAGGAGATGAAACTGATGATATCGGGTATACAAGCAAAGCAGAGAAAACTTTTCCGTTTCAATCTGTTCTGCTGCAAAAGGTGAGTATTCAATAATTTTTTAGCATATTTATAAAGACTAGACTAGATATATAATTGATATTATTCTGCAGATGAAAAAGATATTTTTTAATTTAATGTTTCAAAAATATACTATACTCTATATGATTGATTGTGACAGAACGATAAATCTTTTTTTTCTTTAAACAGCTGTTGCAGAATAAATTGACTCTTCCTGATGGGAGCGAAGCTATTAGTTTTATAATCGACGACGATCTTCAATTTTATAAGAAGATAGAACAAGGCCTCGACTTTCCTGAAATCGATTCGATATTGCAACAGAATCATTCGTTTCTAAAGAACGAGCAACAAGAAAAAGGCTCAGATTTTCCTAAAATCGACTTTGTATTCGGTGAAAATTTTCCGTTCCACAAGAAAGAGAAATCTGAGCAAACTTTAGTTTTTCCAAAAATCGATTCCACATTCAGCAACAGCCTACTACCGCACAAAAACTATAAACCTGATGAAGTTGTGAAATCAGATTTGCAGCAGACGGAAGATGGTACTTACAATTACTTGTATTTCGTAAAAGTCACACCTAACCTTTCTGTAAGGTCAATTATTGTTGCAAACATTAGTTGCAAATATGGCTACAGAAAGGATAAGACGGGCAAGTGCCGAAAAATGCTGTGATCGATTATTTTTTCATTCTGTATATATCTACGTTGTGATACATGAATATAATGTCAAATTTGTAATAAAATTTTTACGATTAACAAATAATTAGTTTAAGGAACCATAGGAATAAATATTACAAGTTTGCTTTAAGATGCAACGTTAAAATGACTGTCAAAAATAAATCTAAATTTTAGTGCGTGATTTAATGTACAAAGTATGCCATTTAAAGTTATTATTTATAAGTCGACATTATTTTTGTCTACCTACATGTAAAGAAGAAACTTTGAAAAGTAGCTAATATCAGTTGCGGATCTAAAAATTCTATTCTATATGTTACTTAATTTTATGTTATTTATTTGTGGTTGAAAAAGTTCTTAACTTTTATTATACACTATTTTTATTTTATTTTTATAGATAATATTTTACAATAAATTATAATTGCATATTTAATTATTATCAATAAATTTTATTATTTTCTCAAGCCTAAATATTGTTATCGAATAAAATCTACAGCTTACATGTATTTAATTATACTGCCGACACTATTGATCAAAGTATTAATAGATTTGAGAAAAAACGTTAAATCACATTTATGCTAAAAAGTACCATGGTTTTTTGTTTGATCAGGTGCTATCAAAGAAAATAAGTTAAACCCAGCTTACTGTTATCAGTTCTTTTATTTTCGGTAGGCCTTGAAACTTTAGTGGAAGATGAAAGAGTACAAAGTTTAATGGAAGGAAACTAAAATACATCGGCATCATCAGGTGACGATTAAATAAAAGCATAATTATTTATCTGTTCAAAAGAAATTGAAGAGATCAATTTTGAAACGAATTTAGCAGTACCTTTGATTTAATCGTAGATTTTTCTAATTCACTATATTCCCAAATACTGACAAAGCGTGGTCCGGGCTTTACGCGTCACGTATTTGTACTACACGCAATCGTGTCCGAGTATTCGCAGTAATAATGAACTAATAGATTTATTCACGATAATACTGATGATGATTCATGCACAATAAAATAGAGGGTGATTGCTTTGGCGAACGGAAATACGATTATAATATATATGTTGTTTTATTTTGAGAAATACACTTTCAAACAATGACCGGCAGTTGTTAGTAGATCGATAAATAAATATGACGTATACCATAGAGTTCATGATTTAGTTTCAACATAAAAGTGTCTGTTTCTAAGAATTTTATACATATACAATATTTTATACATAATTGTATAATCAGCCGGCCGTAATCATTTTTTAATTATTGATTCCATATTGAATTTGTTGAGTGATATGACGGCGAATCCTTAACACAAAAACCATCAAGGCAAATCTGCGAAAAAAAATGTGTTAACTCTTTGTTATATTTTATACAAATTTACTAACATCAATTATTACAACTTACTCCGTTTATATCGCAAGGTGTTCCTTCTGCAGGTGGAGCATCGGAAGCAACCCCAGCCATATCGAACTCGCTTCCGGTCGTCCATTTTATCAACCATGAATTTATTACTTTTCGTACGCAGACTAGTCTCTTACAATAAGATCCGTTCCACTATGAGAGGAGAAAATATTTGCGGTATTATCTCTTGTATAATTTAACGTTATATTGTAATGTATAAAAAAATAAAGTACCTTAACGAGAGTCTCATTTCCTCCATAACCCCTTAAGCATTGCTCGTTCCGGCTTAGTAACGTTCCAGGTAAAATTTTTGGATATAGGGATCCTACGTAAGGCTTATTCTTCAAACAATTAGAATCTTCGGAACTAGAATCATTTAGAATATAATTTTTATGATGATATTTGTGAGATCAACAGATAATCAGCTGATAATCATCAGAATAGTTTCAGCTGATAGTCAAGAATATATTTTACTCATAAAAGTATTTTAACGATGATCAGCTGAAAATCAGCTGACGTTTTGGCATGATTATTCGCCGAATATCAGCTAATTATTATCTGAACTTTTTCAGTAGGACAGGCCGAATAGTTAAAGATTGTATGCCCTAATATATAAATCGCAAAGATGAAAATATTAGGTGTAAAATACTAATATTGAATACTTCTTTACACAGAAACTTAAATTAAAATTATAAATAAGTAATAAACATACTTAAAAAATGCTGTTATTGCATCCTTACTGCATCGCGACCAACCAGAGAACATATATCTCTTCGACATTATGTATTCCTTATTCGAATAACATTCATTAGGATCGTCGTCAGCACCAAACCTTTTTGAAAGAAATACAAATTTGCGTTATTTCAAATAATACGGTAGTATTTTGATACTACTGAGTAAAAAAATGATAACTATGTTTTGTTTGGGGGAAAAATAATAAAAGATTGAAATAGCCACTTACAAATGACCTAATAAATGAGCTGCAGATACTATAGACTGGAAGACACCTTCATCATGAACGACCGCAGCGCGATTAACATGGTGGCAAGCTCCTCCCAGATGTGCAAATCCTGAAAAAGTGTAAAATATCAATTGTACAAAATTGATTTTAGACTTCCCATTTTTGTAGCAAATATCTTACCGCCTGTTTTCCACTCCTTCTCCTCGTTGTCATAATACTTTAATTTTTTACTGAAAATAATTGTGATAAATAATTTATTAAATATTGTAAATTTATAGTTCTCTAAACACAAAATACTCACGAAGTCATAGCAACAATAACATCATAACTATCAGTAGGAAACGTGTGCATCTCATCATAGGCAAAAAATTTATTCATATCTTCTACAAATTTACTCGAATCATAATAGCCATCAGGTAGACTAGGTTGATCCGTTATATATGGTGTGGAGAATGCATCCTAAACATTATTTTTATAAAAGATAAGTTATTTCATATTCACTATTATTTGTTAAAGGAAAAAGTATTTTAAATTAAATTTAAATTAGTACCTCAGAAATGATAAGACCAGCAATATTTAGCCTCACTTTAGGAGCCGTCAATTCTCGATATTTCAAATCTACTCCGTTCCACATCGCAGCTACGTATTTCGCGACTTTCTTTATATCCCGACCGTGTAATCTAGAAGGTTTGTAAATTATCTTATTAACTGTTTGATGTTTTAGAGAATTCAAGTATATTGTTATCCACTTACTCAAAAGTATTATAATCTATAGTAATCAAAATTTCAGCATACGCGGTATGCTCTCTTGTTTCATAAGTGTGTGGAGGCGGACGGACCTTGTTTTCTTGTGCTAATTAATGAACACGGAATAAAATAAAAATTGTATTATTATCGTATTATCAATAATAGTATGTCAATTAAGCATTTTGTTTTAAACATCTTTTTTAAAAACACCACGTATCTTCCTTTAATTTGTTATACACCCCAGTTATATGGTAGCCAGAGTACTAGCCGTTAGTCAAAATCTACGAGATTTTATATATTATGGTGTCTGTACACACATAAGTTGATAAATCTTATGATCAATATTTTGCATTGCTACTATATATACGTACCTAATACATTATTATTACTGTTATTATTTCTTGCGTCTTCCATTGCAACACTTTCAGGAAACTAAAAATGTATTAAAAATAATACGTGAAAAATAAATACTATTTAAATACGACAAAAACTTTATAAATACTTAAAACTAATACTACTAATATATTAGTAATATAAGAAAATAGAAAATAATTAATTACAAGGTGAATTACAGTATAAGAGATATTTTATATAATTCATCTAGTTTATTAATCAAATGTTTTACTTACATAATCTCTATAAAACGTTTTGGTGTAGTATATGCGCTTATTTGATTTATTATATTTTGCTATATATATTGGTGTTTCGCTTCCTAATAACACGTCATTGTCTTCTAAATAGAAGGAGTGGTCGAAATTAACGATATTACTATTAATCTGCTGACGCTGCTGTTCAGCTATACTATCTACTTGTTCCAAATCGTACTTGACTTCATGGACTACAAATTAATAATAAATAATTATTATAATTCAATATTGTATGTACACGATGTTTTTAAAAGTTATATAGTTGTTATACTATATTTTTTGAGAATAAAGAGAAAGTTGTATATACGTAAACGGAATTGAACTTGTGTTGCTTTAGGTTACAGTAGGTCAAGCAAATCTATATAATAAATCTGTACTTACTAGAATCATGTGTAACATTAAAAACTGAGTCGATTTCTTTCTTCGTCATATATTCATGGAGCTAACATAAAATAAGGAAAGTAAAGTAATTAAAAATTTAGCCCTCATAGATATATTCTGCGCAAGCCATTTACAGATAATTTAAAAAAATTCTATTAAAAATATGCATTACCTTTCCGCCATGAACAGACAAAGCAAAACACGCAAAAATCACTGTAACCGGTAAAATCATCCTGCAAAAGTATCAGGCCTTACTACTTATAAAAGAATTTTCACCACTCAACGCCTGCAACGTTTACCCTTTGAATATTGGTGTAGTATTATGCAGAAAAACTGGAAATATTTGTTTGAATTTTGCTCGATCACGTTACTTTTTATACTTCTTCAAAGAAAAAGGCAGAAAATTGTACAAGTGCGTGTAATACGTTTCGAACTGAACTTTAGACTCAGCGACTGTTCTCTACTGCTGTCGGAGAAGGACTGAGGCTTGTCCTTCCGCGCTGAGGGCCTTACAATTACAGCACCTCGGGACGCACCCTTAAACGATACAGCGACGCCAATATTCATCAGGTAAGTGAAAGCGGTGGCGAAGGCCACCAAAGGAGGGAGGAGGTAGGCCGGACTGAGCTTTCTTTTTTATCGCACCGATGCTGCTCAGCTATGGGGCGCTGCCGCATGTCTTTGGGTATATATACCTATAAATCACAAACTGCGCGGCTATGTCTCGAAGAGGCATAAAACCATAAATCTGCCGAGTTCGGTGACGGACTCGGCAACGCATCTGCTGTTTGGGATTTCAGCAAAAATCCATCAAACCGTATCCGTATCTTATTTGAATTTTTACAAAATGTACTATTTTAGATTATTGCTATTCTTTCGCGGACAGTTCAATTGGTTCACTACGAAAAACTTAACAATTATAGGTACATTAGCTTGTTTACAACATTTTTGTGATTTACAACAATAAATAAACGTTTTTTTACGCAAGTCGACTTTATTAATCTTCAGCTAAAAAATAAGTTGTGGGTGAAAATTCGTTTTGAAATAACTGACTCCATGCTGTCACATATCAAAACTGGGCATCGTCATAAACAAGTGCCAGATTATTACAACACGGTTAGAAAGGCGCGTCAATAATATGTACATTTTTACAAAAATGGCATCCTCCCTTCCGCAAACTTTTAATCAGCATCAAACATTCAGGAATCCTTTTCATAACCGTGAGTCCAAGACGGTCGTCGTTTCTCGTTGAAACTTTTGATCCCCTCCTGTGCATCCTTCAATTTCAAATTGTTAACCATGATCTCAGTTCCTAGCGAGTAAGCCGTGCCAGCGTCCAGCTCTACCTGCTCCTGTATGAATCTCTTTCCCAGCCTAACAACAGACCGACTCTTCTCGTTAATAGCATCGGTGATCTTGTTGACTTCTTCCTCTGCGAAGCAAAAAATCATTCATCAGCCTCAATCATCAGAACAGTTCGGATGGGACTCACCGAGCATATCGGTCGGCACCACTTTGCTAACGAGACCGGCCTGGTAAGCTTCCTGCGCGGAGATCGGTAACCCGGTGAACAGCATGTGAGCCGCTACTTTTCTAGGTACGTTGCGGATAAGCGGTATGCCCGGGGTCGAGCAGAAGATGCCAAAGTTAGCCCTGAAAATGGAAATATTTTATTAGAAATCAAACTAGCACCGTTTTTCACGAAATACGCTGCAACAGTCGACAGATAATTGTATACATATAACGTTACCCTGGAGTGGAGAAGCTGCTCCTCTCGGTGCACACAACGATATCGCAGGCGGCGACCAGCTGACATCCCGCAGCTGCGGCCAGACCGTCGACCGCCGCGATGACCGGTACCGGACTCTGGTCTATGGCCTTCATAAGCTGGGCGCACGTCTCGAATACCGATCGGTGATGCTCCTCTCCGTCGCTCGATCTCTTACACAATACATATTATATGCATGAAAATATTTTACATTTTCATTTGCAAGCAGAGTGTTATAGGAAAATGTGGAACATCTTCTTATTCGATCGCATGATTGCCACGCTATCGTTAGACGTTACAAGACTATTCAGAATTTAAATAATTCATGAGATCTATTTCCAGCTTTATAAATCGATCGAAAAGAAAAACCACTACACAAATTTGCGCGTATACCAACCAGTTCCTTGAGATTGTGACCAGCCGAGAATATGTTACCGGGCGCTGCTGTGATGACGATCGATCGAAGCTTCGGATTCTCCGAGTCGGTGGCGAGGCTCTGCAGAATCGCGCTCATCATCTCCAAAGACAGCGAATTTCTCGTCTTCTGGTGACTCAATTGTATTCGCCTCACCTACGCGCGCGCGCGCGCGCAATTTATCGCATGCAAATTGAGATTATCTAATTTTCATTCCGATTTCGTGTGGGCGGGCGAGCAGCGCTTTTTTTACAATATATTATAGAGCTGATACCGTGTATAATTGTCGGTTATCGGGATAGATTTGATGAATGGTAATTTTGCAAATTGTATTCCGAGAAGGTCGTGTATGTAACTATAATACTTTGTGTACGTTGTGTAAACGCACTCTATATAGAAATATTCCTTTGATAAGATTACGTGACGATATGTAGATCGTTTTACTTTTAAATCATGAAAGTAAGTACTGTAAAAATAAAGGTTCTCCATGTTTTGCCTTTACGAAGGGTATACAAACTGATAAAAACGTTCGAACAATAGTAAAACTACACGCGCAACCTCCTTACCTATAATTATCAAGCATCAAACCGAATCCAATGCCGATGATCGAAACAAAGAAGCAGTCCTCGCCAAAAAACCAAAATCTCGCATATACATAAGCGCACTAACCCCGCGCGTCTGCACGATTTCCACATACTTGTCTCCTCCGCTCGGCGGCTGCTGCTGCTGCTGCTTCTGAGAGGAGAGCAAAATCCTACCGGTCGCCAGCGTCCTTGTAATAGATCGTCCCACCTGCATCACAAACGCGCAGTCTCTCTTGGTGAATTGGTATATACATATATATATATATAGTGTCTCGCCGAATAAGGCGATTAGGCGCGCGATTTCAAAATTTCGCGCGCGTGCGCGCGGTACATGCAATATTATATTATATTCACATGTACTGCTCTGTAGGTATACATACAACATATACTGTGTTACTGTTTTGCTCTCGCGGCTTTGAGGTTATGTCGGCGTAGGTGGTGAGAGAAAGAACGAAGATGGGAAGGTCAAGGGAATAGCTGGCGAAGGTCGCTTACCTGCGAAAGGTCGACGAAGACTCGGCCGATGTTGTACAAGGCCATGTTGCTGGGTTTATTGCGTGGATGTGGTCTGCTCCTTTCTAATGCTCTGCGACAGCGGCGACGGATTGTTATTGTGCGCGACACGGCAGATCAGCTGTTGTGCTCTTTTGCTGCGACGGCGAGATGCGCGCGGCTGCAGCGGCAGAGCCGTGAACCGTGCGAGTGAACTGAGTTATATTGGCTTATTGGGAGAGCTTTCTTTGTGGTCTTTGCGCGTTTGAAGTTGCGCGATTGAGTGTTGATTTTATGCAATGCTTTCTTTTACGTTTATCTGTGAGCTGGTGTACAATATATGGAAAACACTTTTTTTTATTTTTAATAAACTTTAGTTTTGTATGAATTTTTAATGCGTGTTCATTAAAAGCACGTTTAAAGTATGTCAAATGGTGTTGTATACAGATCCAGAGGTCACGAAGTATCGTTGTCGCCTACTCCAATTATGGTGTGCTTCGTAGCTCAGGAAACAGTCTATCGATTACACTCAATACGGGAAATTGCTCCAAGTGAAAAGAACGAAAGACAGTAAACTCAATATAACGCTCATACCAACTTTCTTCCACTATAAGCTCAGAAATTTTTTTCGTCGAATCCAAAGATCCATCATCTAATAGTAGTTTACACCCACCGTCAAGCCAATCAAAATCTCTATACTCATCGCGGAGCCGGTCATCATCGCGCAGTAAAAGAGCCTCTCCTTATACGTTTTTTCGCGGCGAAGCACTGACCACACTGCTGAGTAGTATACGCAGTATAGTGATAGAATAGAGCAGTCCTTGGCTGATGTTAATGAGTATAGCGCTCGGCTGCGCGGCAAAACACACCAGACGACGTCAGACGCTCCGCGGGCGCGCACCTCGACTGTTCTTTTTCTCTCTCTCTCTCTCTCTCCCTGCTCGCAAAAGTGGATCACTGCTCGATCTATTAGGCGCGAGAGAGTCCGCGAGCAGTCGTAAATCAATCTCCGCTCTGCAGCGAGATTTTATATACATATACATGCCGATTATTACAAGTGTTTGATGGAGTGAGTTTCCCGTATAGTGAGCTGCCGAGTGTTTTTAAAAGCGAGCTGCAGTCGACGAGTGAACGTCGTCGCGGCTTTTTCGAGGGAGACGATTTTTTTGCGCGCCAAGTGCGTGTGTAACCTGATTTTTCCCGAGATGTGTGATATATAGCTTGTATACAAGTGCGCGGAGGAGGATTTTTATCCAGTTTTGAGCTGTGAATCCTGAAGCGTCGGGGATTGTGTGACTCTCGAGGATGTGCTTCGAAACGTGTTGACGGAGTAGTGGTAGTAAATTTGCCTAATATGCGGTAACCCTTAGAATTTTGTTTAAAATAAAAAAAAAAAAACAGCCAATCAATCAAAGCTGTACAACAGGATCGCCGTAAACCGCGGAGCAGCAACGATCGCCGCATGTAAAAACAATCATAATTACAGCGGACAATGTGGGTCGCAGTAGCCTCGTTACGTCTACTCGTCAGAGCCACCGCGGGTACCAGCAGCAGCGCCTGCAACCTCCAAGAAATGAAGCTAACGCCGTACGTAAGACCGCCGAATCGATAAGTCCTCTTCAAGTCAACAAGTTATAAGTCTCTCCCCATCGTCGGCACATCTGCTGCTGCAGCTCCGGTCGTCAGGTCTGTAAAATCGACAAAACAGCTGGGCCACTTTCCATCGTCTACCGCTCGTTTACTTGTAATCACACATACAACACACATCAGAGTCAAAGCCAGAGTGTATACTTACTCAGTGCCGTGTGTTGTAAGCCGGCAGTGGAACCGTCACCATGACGACGGCCGACGACGACTCTGCGCCGACAACTAACATGGCCGACGACGAGGGTAAGTTTTATTTCTGTCGTTTTTGTTGTTGTTGTTGTTATCGTTGTGAAAATAGTGCGAGAAGAAATTTCGCGGGGGTGGACCGAGACTCGAGAGGTGCAGCTGCGCGACGCTGATCGGTATGACGTCCGGCGCGCCGATTGTATCGCATGGGCTGCAGCAACGTGTCGTCGTGTGCAGGTGCTCTCTCTCTCAGCCGTCGTGTTTTTATTATTTCTATAAAAGTTGAGGAAGGAATTTCGCTTGTGAGTTGATGGTGATAATAGTCGGGGATTCTGGTGGAGAAGGTAAAGATCACGAGAGTGTCGTTGGCGTAGATAAGCTTTTGTTTACGCTGGAGAGTATTTATCTGGATAAGGAAGCGATCGATTGCCACAGAATTATTCAAACCCATTGATTGATTTGTGCAACTCCGGTGTATACGTACTATACCTAGACATGTATCTCAAACTAACCGCTTATGAAATAACATTCATTGTCGTGTACATTTCGCGCCGTCACCATAATTATCATGCAACACACACTCGATATTCTTGACATTAGCATATGCAAATATAACAATAACGATAGCTATTTGACGAGAAATAAAATCGATACTCTCACATCCCGTTGCATCCAAATTACTGCGACACGTGTATATCCTCCTCTCCGGCGTATATTTTTAGTCCACATATCACAGGCATCATCATCTGCAAAGCGAACAAAGCATAGGTGCATCTCGACTCCACCTACTCGTGTCTACTTACTTATCTCGGGACAACGGAAACGTCAAATTCAACCTCGGAGGGCCTTTTTCCACGCGACACTTCCCGCATCGTCCCACACCAATTGAAAGCGCAAGGGCAATAACTCCGAGCCTCGTCATAAACTCGCTGTGTATACCTATATATACTATACAGTGCATTGCAGACGCAGTCCCTTGAGCCGAGTTCTAAGTTTACGCGCTGCGGAGACGCGCCGATGAAAAAGAGCAAAAAAAAAACACAAGTCGTCAGTTGGGATGAGAGGAGTTAGTCCTCCTACTCCATCGGTTGGCACTTTAAATTCTGCTTGTGTCATCGCGTGCTGTTGCTGGAGAGGCTTATGCTTATGTTGAATGGATTTCATTGAAAGATTTTTCGCTTTTTGCATTTCTGCAGCCGTTTGTTAATTTTTCTTCGCTCTTTTTCTCGTGCATAGGTGCGGCTGAATTACACGTTTTATATGCGCTTTTTTTTCAATCGTCGACTTTCTATTTTCGGTACAGGTGTCTATCCAGCACAAATCTTCCAAATAGCTGAAAAGAAAGTTTCCATCGCCGCATTAGTCCATTTTAGCCGGTAAACAAATCAATTGCGACTAGCTCATTTTTAAACCACACAAGGCCTCGCTTATCGCACATAGATAACAAACCCCAATAATCTCAACAAATCCACCATATAATAGAGCCGAGTCGACAGTATATAAAAGACACTAGACGAAAATAACCCCCTTCTCTCTCTCGCGCGCGACTCTCTCTCCTCGCGAGTCAGACATCAGACAAACTATATACTCACGCGTTGGCTCAGTACACTCCGGTGCAGCCAGTCGCTCGCATGGCGATGCTCTGCTGCGTCTCGAGAAAGGCCGCCGGCGGCTGTGACAACAACGCCGACGCAGCCCGGTGTCGAGCCTCGGCCGAGTTGTCCAGGTTCGTCGAAGTTTGTCGTGATCTCGGTAACAGGAGTCAGAGAGACGAGGAAGATGAGGCTCTGAGGAGGCTGGACGAAGCGGTGCTGGATGTCGCAGCGGTGGCCAGTAGTTTCACGACCTTCAAGAGGCTCGAGACCCTCGCCGAGGAGACGCCTGATTTTGCTTGTGCGTTTTGTGACTAATCACGTAATTGTTTGCTTGTAGTGTGTGTGTGTGTCTGTGTTTCGTTGTTACAGATGAGTGTAGTGATTTCGCTGGATGATTTCTATAGATTAAAATGCCGATATAAGGCCGAGATTCCGAGAGCTGAGCGCGAATTTCGACACAAGAGCATAAGTATCTACGAGAGAGAGAGAGATCGTTATTAGTATTCAGAGAAACAAGTTTTTTTATTCGAGCCGGCTGCTATACTTATATGCACTATTAATGAAGTTTTGTATTGCGAAGGGAAGTTTCATTTGAATGTTAGTCGTGAGCGTTTCGTTAATTATTTCGCAAGGTTGGCTGACCGATCGGTTTTGGGGGGACGTTTTTTATAATTGTGGTTCCTTGCATGGATCACTGTTTGACGGGAATGTAAATTATTTATGCGAAAATTGTTGGCCGTCGTATAGGAAAGATTTGAGAACATCTTTTTTCGTCTGTATAGTTGTTTTTCGACTCTCGGCTCTTTCGCATGTTTTATTGGTTGACTGGAGAGATAAGATCTTTTACGCCGGCGCTAAAATACTAGAAATGATAATTTTTTTTAAATAATGTCCTAAAACAGTATTTTCGTGCAAAATTCTAATGTTCAACTTAATCGATATCGCGGTGAAACTCACTTTCAACAGTAAACACAATTAAACATCCTACGTCTATGACGCCGATTCTTTGATTTCCTTCATTAAAATACCGCGGGACTTAAGAGCCTATTTACGACGTGACTTTTTTATCTCTCCAAGTCGCCTTTTTTCTCGGCGTTTCTCGAGTTAT
This sequence comes from Cecidostiba fungosa, assembly GCA_900474305.1. Taxonomy (NCBI): domain Eukaryota; kingdom Metazoa; phylum Arthropoda; class Insecta; order Hymenoptera; family Pteromalidae; genus Cecidostiba; species Cecidostiba fungosa. The sequence goes on from UCOJ01000593.1 coordinate 33,117, forward strand.
TCTTAAACGCTTCCACATCTGAAATCGTAAGTCGACACTTTATGTTTCCTCAGCTTTATTTTCCCGGTTGTTCTCGTCGCACAAAAAAAATCTGCTTTCCATAACACACTTCTTCCATCGAATGTACTCTATTTTGAGCTCCGTAAGTACATACAGAGCTGCAATGTAAGCTCGAAAATTCGTCATCGTCTAGATATCGTCCTCAAACATCTTTATCAGCGTTTTATGGGTTTATCTCGTTTTCGGTGGCCTGATAACCGCCTACACCTATATAACATTCGATTAAAAATATTGTCATCGAGAGATTCCCTGTATGTAAAAAATAATAAAACATCCATCGACGCTTCTATTCTTGCTTTACGACTACCGCGTATTGGCTCGAGCATATATTATGCAGTTTTAAAACACACACTCGATTTTTAAAAAAGAAGCTCTACGTGATGTTTTTCTCTCTCTCCAAACGAGCCATTGCGCAAGCACGTGCGCTTTTTTCTCGTCGCTCGGTCACAACGTAATTATTCACTCGGTTGCTCCGAGAAACTCCGACGTCGATCTGTTTGGACTTGTATACCGGCGGCGCATCGGTTCATTATGTCGCACTTGATTTTCACGAGCTTGTTAACCGGTTCGTAAACCCCGCCGTACACGCGACTCTGAAAATAGAACTCTCTGACAATGGCGCGTTATGTCATCGTTGCATTTGCTTATTCATCGCGTGTATTTTCAACAATTTAGATTTTTTTTTCTTCGGAATAATAGAATTTCGTCGCAATACCGAGAATAGGACAAAGGATCGATGGAGCCGAAATCAAAGAATTCCATTGTCATTCATGATCCGTCCACGTATCTCCGCCGACTTTTTATTTACGATAATTGCCGCCATATTCAAAGAGTTTCCTCTGTCTCATTCGTGTTTTTTCTAAAAACACAGAGAAAAAAGAGACTCGTCTTTGCTCGAAGCCTTGATGAATTCAAACGCCGGTTCTCGGCGGCACGTCTCTCTGATGTCTACGTACCATACGCACACACACGTGTCCGTAATATAGAAGGTCGAATCGGATTTTCCAGATGCACAGCTGACGACGCCGTATACTTTCTAATTATCTGGCTCGTTTATAGAGGCTCCGGTGTGTTTACACATAAACCGAGCGTTTTTATCACTTACGTCATATTTTTGCGCATCGCTATAAGATCTTCCGTTTGGACTCGTTTCTGCATTTTCAGTATATAAGATACGGCCTGACTTTCACCTCTCCTTAATCGAGTGAACGTATATTAAGGAGACGATATAAAATTTATCGGCAAAAATCTGCCACACGCGAGGTGTACGGGCACGAAAATATACAGCTTTCACTGTCTCAAGCTCGGCGTAATAAATCTTCCCGGACAATACGCGGCGGGCGAGCTTTCTTTTTTAAATTCGGCGCGTTACCAAAAATCTTATAATGCATCAGCGTGTGTTTTATAACAGAGGTTCATTACTCAGTTATAAAACAACTTTCAGTATAATAGGTATATTGCGAACAATCGGTACAAACAGAGCGCGAGGAATAACAAAACTCGTCCACACGTGATCGGCCACCTGGTAAGGCATTCATGAACAATAATCTCTCGCAGCGCATATTTATCCCATCAGCGCGCGTATAAGTGACTCGCTCAAATACACACAGACGCAGAGCGCGAGCGCGCTCCAAAAAAGGAAAGTCTCCGGCGAGTGGGCGAGTATATAGTATATTGCGGGGGCGACTGCGCAGGCGCGTGCGCGCGACGGAGAAAATTTCCCGCAGGTGTTCGCGATTATTATTATGTGACAATACGCCGGCGGCCCACGATAAGGATAGGCGTACGTGTAACACAAGAGGATAGGTGTCGCCGGGCGATACTGTTCCGCGATCGCTGTCGTTCTTGCGAAAGCTATAGACTTTTTCCGAAGGCGCGGTTATTCAATTCAGTATTACGCTGCACATACTATAGGAACAAAGCCGGTCTTACAGAATCCATTCGTTCATTTGAATCATTCAATTCCCAGACGCCCAGCAGTCGGAGGTCCTGCTGCCCTGCGCAGTCTGCACGCGCAAGTTCAACCCCCGCTCCCTCGAGAAGCACGTGAAGATCTGCGAGCGCACCGCGGCTCGCAAGCGCAAACCCTTCGATTCTGCCAAACAGCGAATCCAGGGCACCGAACTCGCCGAGTTTCTCCCGAAACAGCAGCTGCAGCCCACCAATGCCGCGCCGGAGCCCAAGAGAGCCAGCAGTGGACAGACGCACGCGGAGGAGAGACTCAACAACAGGAGGCCCAACAATCAGTGGAAGCAGTCGAGGGACGAATTCCTCCGCGCCATTCGCGCCGCTCGCGGTGACAACGTGAGTGTATTTGTGCACTGAGAAAAAAATATAGTAACCATTACAAAATTATAGTAATATTTAGTATAAATTTAGTAATCATTACCAATTTTAATTTACTATGGTGTATAGTAACGGTTACTCGATTTTTCTGAGTGTGCTGTATATGATATAATAGACGCGTTCTCTCAACACATTAATTTGCTTACAGCCTCAACGACCTTCACACAACGCAGCCTCGCACCAGCCGGTCTCCCAACCCCCGCACTCTCAGCCATCCAACAACTCCCAGCAACGTCCCTCGACGCTGTCGCTCGTAACCTCGGCTGGTGCTCCGACGCGATCCAACGAAAAGGGCCAGTGCCCTACCTGCCAACGCCAGTTCGGCGTCAAGTCCTACGATCGTCACGTGGCCTTCTGCAAGGAGAGATCGACTCGGCTGCCCGCCAGTCCCCAGACCAGCAACAATGTCGCGAAAGAACGACTGGAAGCCAGGATGAAGTACCGGGCACCGGCTCTGAAGAATCGGAGACCCACGAATCGGGAAAAGTACTCGCCCGGTGGTGCGCAGAAGATCGTCGGTCAGTCGCCGCTGTTGCCCAGGTCGACGATGAAGGATGGCCAGAAGAACGGCGATACCAGCAGTCCCAAACTGCCGATGCTGTGAGTTGAGAAAAATTATTCAAACGAAATATTGAAATCACACCCACATCAGCCCCACAATCATATACGCACTCCAGTAACCCAAACGAGGTCATCTCTGCTCTCTCCCCAAATAAACTCTCCGTACTCCCGGAAAATAAACTGACAGATTCACGGCGGCGGGCTGTCAATTAAAAGCTCTCTTCCCCTCCGAAAAGCCCTTTGCGAGAGCGCACGTGCGAGGAAAAACACTCGGAAAGCCGAAATTATACCCTTACGATCACTCGAAAGTGCAGTCGAGGCTGGCGAGGCGCCAGCGGATTTCTCGGAAGCCGCGCGCGACTTCTTTCTTTCCGGGGCTACTATCCGTTTGATGTAATTGATGTAACTTTCGGACGTGAAATTTAATGGCCCCGAGCTTTTGGGTGTATTTTCATACAATAAAGTATCCCGTTTCAAAACAGACGATATTTAAATGAACTATCTCAATGAAAAATATCTTCGCAGAAAGCGACCGGGCCAGACGAGTAACAAGGAGTCGCCAGCCGGACCGTTAAAATCCAGACCCATCGACCGCTCCAATAGGTGAGTGTTATAACAAGAGCTTTGCTCTCCTTTTCTCTTTCACTTTGATTTACAAACCAAACGAGCCTTTTATAACCGCGACGTAGTATAGTCGTTGAAACGCTGATTGCCCAAGTGCAGCTTCCACATACTCTATTTCTGCAGTGTGAATCTCTGTAACAACATCGTGTAGTTGTATCTCTCGCGCGCTCGAGTAATTATACTGAATTATAGAACAATCCTTTACTCTCCTTCTCAGACAATCCGACTCCCAAGAATCCTTGAATACTCCCGTGATGAAGCAGCTCTTCTCCTCCCGTCGTCTCCTCCTTCTGTCCGAGGTTCTCCCCTCGAAAATCCTGCAGCCGAAAAATCCTCTGTCGTCCAGCTCGTCCCAGAAGTCCTCCGCGAGACTGGTCTCCCAGTTCCTGAGCAAGGAGTTCAGCGAGTCGACGGAATCGAAAACCGAACGAAAATTCAAAAGGAAGTCGAAGCTGAAACCTCGGAACATCGTGCCCGACGAGGATGACGACGACGAGGCGGAGGTAGACAGTACGGAGACTTTGCTGGACCAGAGTCACGACTACGTCACGTGGAAGCAGATCCGCGAGGATGCCCGCAGGTGCGAGAGCATCTCGAAGGTGGAGATACTTTCGGACCTCGCGGGCCTGTCCAGTCTCGACGAGGGTAACTCCACGACCGACGAGTTCGAGTACAACGAGAGGATGGTCCGGTCTTCCCGGAGCTCCAGCGCGAGGATTGACGAGGAGCCGGAAGCTCGAGACGATGATGCACTGAACGATCGGACCTACGTCGTCGAAGAGACGCAGCTAAAGAACGACGATTCCGACGGGGACGACTTATCGTGCGCCTCGACAAAGACGTTCAGAAAGAGCGAGGCTGAGTTCGCTGACAGCTTGGATCTGTGTCAGAGGAACAGCAGCGAAGAGTCCAACGAAAACAAAGAAGAGAGCCCGGATGATGTAGAACCTGCTGTCGAAAATAAAGCAGAGGAAGCGCCGGCTCTGTCAAAAGAGATCAGGCAGAGGCTACTCGCGCAGCCGAAAAAGTGTCACAGCATGCCAAACATCGCGGATATCACAGCTGGGAAGAGCGTTAGCCCAATAGACGTGGAAGCTTTGGAGATAATCGGTAATCTTTACGTATTAGTCGCGATTGATCTGCAATGTTTAATTTTCGATTTTGATCGTTGGAAAATCGGTATGGAAAACACGCGCAGATCGACATCGGCAGCGCGAGAGCGAGACGCAAACAACTCCAAACTGCTCCAGCCGGCGCTGCGCCACTTACGTAATCGACGAGGCATCGCTCGGTAACTCGAGTCTCCATCAGCGTCTTGAAAAAACGACCGATGCATCCCTCGAGAACCATCGGAAACTGCAGCAGCAGCAGCAACCTCCTTCTCCTCCACGTCCGTCTAAAAATGAACTGGAAAAAACGCCGCGCGTCCCGGAAACCCGGCACCAAAATAAAGCCGAGCAGCAGCAGCGCCAGAGCTTCGTGGTCTTCGACTACTACAGAAACGCCGCGGCTAGCGACGCGTCGAGCGTCGTCGAGCCGGAGGAGACGTTGCTGTTCGACGAGGACTTTACCGACGATAACGAGAGCAACGCCTCGGAGCTGATCAAGGAGATCGACTCGGGAAGCTTCGACGAGGAAGACGCGATGGCTAGTAGGACGAAGAGCAGAGCCTGGACGGACGGAAGGAGAAACGCGAGGTGAGCTTCGTAGAGATCGGTATATCGGTTTGTGCGAATGACGGACTTTACGAACGCAAGCTTCGCCGAGGAACACTTCGAGAAGGAGATCTGCACCATCACGAGGCTCGACGGTAGTGTCGGACGGGAAAGTCATTTTCTACCAAGCATCGACGGCAGATCGGCAGAGTGGAAGGGCCGGTTCGAGTACCACAGGGAGAAGATCGTCAGGGCGAAGCCACAGTCGAGAATCATCGAGCTCGATACTCCTCGCGAGGATGTCGGCGCGGTGGAGGAGATAAACAGAACGACGCGGAGAAGCTTGCACTCGGAACGACGGAGGTAGCGCGCGCTTCAGTGTCTTTTGATTGACCGTCGAGGTGGATTTGGCACGGCTCGTTAATTCCCAGCCCCATTGAGTCTTTTAGTACGCTTATTATTACTGCGTGTAATTTTCGATAATTGATCCACAAGGCTTTATCATTTATATTTATATGTATAGGCGTTGGTATACAATACCGATGTAGACGTTAACGAGTACAGTAGAAAAAACCATGTCTGTGTTTGCCTTTAAGCCTTCTACGTAGGAGTTTCGAGCGGCTGCCTCGCTGCGACTGGAACAGCTACATACGCAGGCATCCCGACTTTTCTATGATTCTTAGAGGTAGAATGTAAGTTCTCCCATCAACGCTTCCTTTTTCGTATACAACCATCGCGGCTTTGTCACGCCGTTCTTTCAGCACGAGTAAATTAGGCCGATCGCACGCCGTTTCTATCGCACTTTGCACGCTTTTATAGAAGTGTCAGCATTTTCTCTTGTTTTCAGGCACCTGTACGTTGGATCGTGTACACTTTGAGAAATTGCAAATAAGATTTATTTTATATGTCACACGACTCGTAAAGTCTCGCGATCGATCGTAAAGCAGAACTGACTGAAAATTGTTTACAGTGGCGCCGGCAAGGACTACAACCCGTTCCTGCTAGCGGAGCAGCAGCTCAACGATCTCTTCTCCGACACGAGCGACCAGTCGTCGACCGACGGCTCAGCCATCTGCCCATCCCAAAAGCCCAATTCCAGCCCCAGTTTCCCCGTCTCCCTGTCCTCCGCCTTTGTCAAGTACCCCAATAACCCGTCCCAACCTCCAGCGAACGCCGAGAAGCAGCAGCCACAGCAATCAGCACAGCCACAGCAGCAGCAGCGAATCTCCCTGATAGCTCCTCCCACAGGCTTCGACGACCTGACCTCCTCGGACCTGTCCAGCGACTGCACCGAGACGAACTCGCTCTCCCGCGAGCTGCTCACCTCCTCGTCGAACTCGAATTCGCTGCGTCTCGAGCGCGAGCACGTCCTCGGCCGACGAGTCATCATCGACCCGAACCAGGCGCTCGGTGGTGGCGAATTCGCTCCACCGGCCATGGATCCACCACCACCACCACCACCACAGAAGATCGCGAGCAACGGGCTGAATTCGAGTTCGACGAGGCTGGCTCGACCGATGCCCAACCGGTCGAACTCGATGCGCGCTTCCTCGGCTCCGAAACCACCCGAGAGGAAGATCTCGAGCTCGTCATCCTCGGGTGGCTCCGACTTTGTCCGCAACAACAAGAGCAACACGATGAAGCTGAACAAGAACCAGCAGAACGGCAACAACTACAAGAACAACCTGAACGGCAGCAACTTGAGTCTGAGCTCCATCATCTCCTCGACGGACATGGAGATGAAACGCTCCAATTCCCTCTTCGACGAGCTACTCAGCTCGTTCGAGGACGACGCCAATTCCACCTCGACCCTACCCTCACTCATATCCCTCATGCGAACCGACGTGTCTGTCTTGTCTAGTACACCTCAGGGTAACGGTCATCACCACAACAACGTCCACCAGAGGATCAACGGCAGGATCAACTGCAGCGACGACGACGGCGAGCTCTCGTCGCCCGAGAGCATCAAGAGGCAGGAGTGCGGCGGGAAACTCAGCGCCGATTCGGCCTACAGCAGGTGAGAGCTTTTTATATAGTTGTAAAGATGTTGGTTTGTGCTTGATATTGTGGAATTGGAGAGGATTAAGCGCGCCGAGGAACGAGATTTATTTTTACGCGAGAGTAAATCATGTGCAGAGTCCGGGTTTATCCGAATTTATCAAAATCCGAGAATACACCGCGAGTCTTATAAATTCTATTCCGGCCTAGCTGGAAATTATGAGTAGGTTCGCAGCGCGTTAAACTGTCTCATCCTCTCCAAGTAGCGGTGAATTATATTTGGAACTCGTCCGGCGTCCGAATAAAATTCACCGGCAATAATAAGTAGCTAAGAGCTCTCTGTCTAAGTGTCGTGACTCCGTGTTGTCTCTGTTTTCTCCCCAAACACAGTCTAAATCGAAAATATTCCAACCACCACGGACGCAGCGCCAACGACGTGAGCGGCAAGATGAAGCTGTCCAAGTTCTGCCACGAGTGCGGCGCCAAGTTCCCGGACTCGGCCAAGTTCTGCTGCGAATGTGGCGTCAAGAGACTCACCCTCTGATGCAGCTTCTTACCGGCCATCGCCGGGACATCCGCCAGACTTCAGAACGACGACTAGTGCGTGCGTGGAAGGAAGTGATAGAGGGACGTCTGGATGATACTGAATCGAACGAGAGGATTTTCAAATTTCATTCGTATATACACTGCTTTGATTCTCTGTCATCCGGAGATGCATTTAGGAGATGCATTTTTTTTACTTATAATAAAAAGGCCTTTTCCGCGGGCTGAGGCAATGATTTTTTACGCAAATGTATACTTAATATATTATTGACTATATACATACTTATATATTACGCGGCACTTTGGGCGTGCCACCGAATGCAATCTATATACTGCTCTGTACATGTACTCAGCTGTTAAGCTCCGCCGAAGGACAAATTCGCACGCGACGGAAATTTTTTTTCTCATTATCGATGCTTGCGGTTCGCGACCGCTCCTACTTAAAGTCAATTATACTGGGTTTTTCCTTTTTTCATTCGAACTGAGCCGCGTTTATGATTTACCGATGTGTTCAGACGACGCACACGTGGATCTGTCCGTTTTGCCGATTTTTCGATATATATGCAGAAATTCTGTCCGATTAATTGTCATATCTATATGTTTTTGTTACTATTTACAAGTATCTATTATAAGCTAAGAATAAAAAAACAGACTCTATAAATGTGTGTTATCGTAACTGTCGAGTAGTGTAGCTGTAAAAGTGTCGCGCGCAAAACAGAGACCAGTATACTAAATAAATCCTAGTTCTATCTCAGTTTTTGCCACTGATACATCGTATACGTGTAAAATCAGTGTAAGAAAATGATTCTATGGACGTTGTAACAAGACTGACTCTGCGATTTTCGCCGATTCACACACGGATGTCACGTCAGCAGCACAGCGTATACATGTATCGCATCTTATCTGCCATATTAATAATCGAATTAATGAACTTAATTGTCAGCTATTATAACTACGGGATAATTCATGTAGCACCAGACGAAAAGTGTTTGTTGTTTTACCGAATCCATTGAATTATTGTTGAGATGCTTTATTTATTGATGTTTTATCGTCGTAATCTTTTTTTTTGTTCTTGTTCGATCCTATAACGCCAACTACGTGTATACTTGGTTGTCGAGAAGAACTTTTGGAATTTTAGGCATTTCGAGCTTTCGGCTATTGTTTTACAAAGAAAAGTAAAGTTTAGAAAGTATATAGACTAGTCACCGTTTGCAAATGGAAATTGATATTTGTAATGTAAAAAAATTGTAAATATAACCAAATCAATTTTTGTAATCAAAAGCTTGCTGTAAATGCTGCGAAAGTTCTTCTGGTCAACCGAGAAGCGTAGCCTTTATCGTGGAAAGAGCGTTTTCAAGAATTTCTCGAAAGCCTCGAGTGAGCTGGAGATATATATTTATGTACTAATGAAAAGTCATCTTCGCTCGAGCGAAAGCGAAGATAATAACGCAAGCTCCGTTTTATTTTTTAATCGTAACGAGAATATATATATGTGTAAGTGTCGTGTCATGGAGAGTCCGCGCGAAGATGTAACACTCACCCAACCAAGTCATCAACTATAATCGTATAAAATTATCGTAATTATCATATACCTGACTTATCATTAGATGAGATGTATTTTTGCAAGTGCAATAAAACCATGCTTGTATTTATATACGAAAAATAACGAGTGTCTTTTGTTCTCTCCTCTCATTCCAACCTCATCAGACTATAACCTTCCTCGTTAGTTTTAGAGAACACACCGCTGACTAAAGGGACTAAAAATGCTTGGATTGCAAAAGCTCACAAACAACTTTCTCTGTGTAAGACTAGAAGCCGTCCGGAAAAAAAGCCTTTGATCCTTTTGAACGAACCTCACGTTATTTTTATCTTCAGAGGATCCTGAAGCCCGCGGTTTCGAAAGTAAAAATAAAACGACCTCTCCACGTCAATCTCGGCTCATCGGAAAAGACGAAATGCAAAACCGGCGAAGGCGTGAGCACATCCTATCCCAATCCTTCAAACATATATACATAAAAACATGGACTAACGAGCTCTGAACACCAGAAGTACCCGGTGGTCGAGCACTGCTACGACGTGGTGATAGTCGGCGCAGGCGGTGCGGGTCTCCGCGCTGCCTTTGGTCTGGGAAGCAAAGGTTACCGCGTGGCAGTGGTCACCAAGCTCTTCCCCACGAGGTCCCATACAGTAGCGGCTCAGGGTGGTATCAACGCCGCGATAAGCAACCACGACGACGACAACTGGCTCTACCACATGTACGACACCGTCAAGGGCTCGGACTGGCTCGGGGACCAGGATGCAATTCACTTCCTGACTAGGGAGGCGCCTAAAGCCGTCTACGAGCTCGAGAATTTCGGTAAAGAATATTAATTTTCGTGGACGTAAGTTGCGGTGTGCTGTTGACAAGCGTAATTAGTCGCGCGACCGGTTCCGTAAGAGGCTCTCGCGTAATTATGGTAATCAAATGTACAAAAGTGGAACGCTCGTTGCGTCATTAAACCGACGCGGAAAAATATGAATTACAGCTATTTATTTTCATGTTCAATAGTCCATCGATCTACAATTAGTGTCAATGCTTACACTGCTCTTACATAACGAGCACCGAAATTTTTCAGGATGTCCCTTCAGCCGGACGAGCGAGGGCAAGATCTACCAGCGAGCTTTCGGAGGGCAATCCCTGCGCTTCGGCAAAGGTGGCCAAGCTCACAGAACCTGCGCCGTTTCCGACCGGACAGGTCACTCGGTCCTGCATACCCTCTACGGCCAGAGTTTGCGCTACGACGTGCACTACTTCGTCGAGTACTTTGCCCTCGATCTGCTCTTCCACGGGAGGTGCTGTCGAGGTGTACTGGCTTGGGAAATGGAAACTGGACTGCTGCATCGCTTCCGAGCTCACCACACGGTGAGACGATCTTTCGAATACAGGATTATTTGTAAAATGAATATTCGCGATGTAGGTATTGGCGACTGGTGGTGTCGGCCGCTGCTACCAATCCTGCACAGGAGCTCACACCTGCACCGGTGACGGCATGGCTATGGCCAGCAGAGCAGGTCTTCCTCTCCAGGACATGGAGTTCGTTCAGTTCCATCCCACAGGTCGGCTCTGGACTTTTGTTTCCCACGACAATAAAGAGAAAAAAATTTTACGAGAACATAATGACGCTGTGATTACACCTCTTCCGCTTCAGGAATCTACGGTAGCGGAGTTCTCGTGTCGGAAGGAAGCCGAGGCGAGGGCGGTAGACTCGTGAATTCAGAGGGAGAGTTTTTCATGGAAAAGTACGCGCCCAACGCTAAGGATCTCGCTTCTCGCGACGTCGTGTCACGCTCCATCACAATTGAGATTCACGAGGGAAGGTATGTAATCGTGGTAATTTTAGAGACAATTTTTCTTTGAAAACTATAATTCCTCAGAGGAGTCGGCGTTGAAAAGGACCACATGTACCTGCAGCTGTACCACCTACCCAAGGAAACGATCCGCACGAAATTACCCGGGATTTCGCACTTGGCCTGGGTGTTTGCCGGCGTCGACGTGGAAAAAGAGCCGATTCCTGTCATACCCACTGTGCACTACAACATGGGCGGCATACCGACTAATTACAGAGCTCAGGTGCGCGTACTGTGCTCGCTCTGGCGTTAAATTGAAAAAACGCCAGTTTGCCTTTACGACTGCAGTCTACTTGTGTATAACTAATAGCGGCTACTGTTTGTTTAAACGCGAGCGATTATTATACTATAAAGGTGTTGACGAGGGAGGACGAAGAGGATCAGCCGATCGAGGGACTGTGGTCAGCTGGTGAAACCGCCTGTACATCGGTCCACGGAGCCAACCGATTGGGCGCCAATAGTCTTTTAGAAATCGTCGTCTTCGGCAAAGCCGTCGCCGACAACATCAGCTGTATCACTCGACCCGGTGAACCACACGAGGATCTACCTCCGGTAAGACTCGATGTGACCGTTATCGATAAATTTCTTCTATAACGGGGGGTAAACATATAGGACATCGGCGAGGAAGCTATTTGCCGATTCGACGCGACGCGCTACTCCCAGGGATGTATTCCGGTGGCCAAACTGCGCGACAAGATGCAGCGGACTATGCAGAAGTACTGCTCGGTCTTCCGCACTTGCGATATCCTTCAGCGAGGCTGTCGGGAAATCACGAAACTCTACACCTGCGAACTGCCCGACATATGCGTAATTTTCTTTAACGATTAATTGTTACCGATCGTTACACTTGTACGTAAAATTTCTCAATTAACCATACAGGTTCAAGACCAATCGCTCATATGGAACAGCGAATTGGTCGAAGCTCTGGAACTGCAAAATCTCATGCTTTGCAGTATGCACATAGTTTACGGAGCGGAGAATCGAAAGGAGTCGCGAGGTGCTCACGCGAGAGACGATTACAAGGTATACACTTTATTATTTCTGTATACAGCGCGTTAAAAGTCAAAATAAAATTGTTGAATAAACGCAGGAGAGAATAGACGAATACGACTACTCGAAACCGATCGAGGGTCAAGTCAAGAAACACCTCGACGAACACTGGCGCAAACACACGCTCGTCTGGGCTCAGGAAGACGGATCGGTAAATACGAAAAATCCGCGCTAAAAACCAGATTATAATTATTTTTCGCTCTTGTCGACAGATTTGCATATCATACCGTCCGGTAATCGACACTACGCTCGACGAGTCCGAGGCTCAGCACGTCCCACCGGCTATAAGATCTTACTGAATGAATATGCGAGAGAGAGAGAGAATAGCCGACCGGCAGTATGAAAAAAGACCAACGTCAATCAAATCGCGACGCTCGGAGTGTGTAGAGCGAGACTGAATTAACATCGAATAAGGTCTCGTCAAAACTGATTAACCCCTGATGCTCCCGATCACGATTATAATGCTAATTTACTCGTTACGTCGCGGTAATTATTCGCTGTGACTTTAAGTTTAATGAAATAAAGGAAATGTTTTGTTTGTACTTTTTGTGGGGACTTATTTATTTGCCGTTTTACGGTCGACTCGATAGCTATAAATTTAGACTATTGTCGAGATAATAAGTGCTGTGCTTTCCACGTTTCAGCGAGCTAATCTCGTTCGTTCTTTTATCGCGTCACACTTTTAGACACAGAGAGAGGATGGAACACGTAAGTCGTCCAATGAGATTCAGCAAATCGTGCCACACCTCTTTCTACTACTTTGTAACTTTCTCACTCTTCGCTTCTAATTATAAACTCCTATTTTTACTCTGATCTAAAATTTTGTTAAACTTTTAAAAATGAGCGCACGACGACAATTGTTGGATTAAAAATATATTATATTTTATTGGAAATTAATAGAACCGTGTCCAATCACTCAAAATTATATCTTACACAGTCAAATTCTTAAAATTGCAACTGCTGAAGTAGCTAATACCAAGATTCTGCGCGAGATTCGGTTATCTACATTGATATTATCACATCAACTGTTTGTTTTCAGAAGCTATATACTGATAAACTGTTTGTTTACCCAAAACTGAGCATTATACTTCTATATTTTCAGAAATAACAAATTTCACCTCTCAACAGAACAATCCTCAATGCCACAACTCAAAAATGATTACTTTTAAAACAATAAAAGTATAACAATCACAATCGCATGTATAAAAAATACGAATTCAAATTTCCCGCGCAAATCATCAGTGTTGCCCCAGCCGCGCTCCACACACGTATCCCAGCTCGCCAACTTTCCGAATAGCCTTTTAATTCCAACCACCGCACACTATAACCTTCTCAGAAAAAGAACACTCTGGTACTCACCCACGCGCAATATCACTCCTCCTATAAACACTCATCTACTTGCGAGCATCAGAATCTCTAGAATCCAAAATAACTCGCGTGACCGCATGAGGCCTCGGCGCCATTGGCAGGCCTGCCACCCGTCTTCTCTCTCTCTCGCTCAGATTCACATATCCTCCGCGAGTGCGAGAGAGATAATCAGTTGGAGTTATAGGACAGTATAGTCGAGGGGGGCACAGACTCGTCCGCGGCGAAGCAGCAGCAGCGTGTGCGAGCGCAACCAACTCACGTCACGTTGCCGTACGAGAAGTGCGCGAGGTGAAGTGCGTTCGGCTCGCGCCTCCGAAAAAAAAACGTAAATACCAGCAGTCTGAGGAAAAGGTACAACACAGAGTGTCCCACCCGCGTAGGAGAAGGAAAGAAGAGTTCGACTGCACCGAGCTGCTGCTGTTATTGCTGGCAAGATGAGCGGACTCCTGAAGCTCTCCGGCCTCCTGGCCAAAGGCCTGCCTACGACGACGCTGGTAAGGACGACCCTAGCTGCCTCTAGACTCTAGACACTCTTTTTCCCCTGTCGCCGTTATGTAATTTATCGAGAGACCCGGTGCGCGCCGCCCCCGCTCACACCCCTCGCACTCTCTGTCCGCTGTGCTCTTCTTTTATTTTCCACTCGCCGACTGTGCACATAAGTACGTACACACTGCTTCTTTATCCACGACCCAGACGATTTTTCAATCCATTATTTTCGCGGACACGGGGGCATTGTTATGCGCCAAATAAGGGGGTTACGTAAGGCTATTTTGCGCTTGACATTAGCGCGCGCGCTCGGGATGTCTGGGTACACCCGAATTGCATTATCTGTATTACCTGATGCTACGCTCATTACACGTTCATAGTGTGCACACGTTACCTATGCCCCGCATGGATATTCAGCCGTGTGGCGAAACGATACTTTGGCGAAATTTCCTATGCGGCGCCGCGGCGGCCAGACGCTTAGCAGACGGTTTTGCGCGCTACTGTTTTTCCATATGCAACGCGGCGCTGCATCGAGCTTTCGACTTGTTTTTCTAGTTGAGGGAGGATCCGGGAGTGGGTTGTTTATGGTGGGATGATTGGACAGGTTTTCTTTGACAGATGCTTGTTGATTTTCGGTTCAGTGGGGTTATTCATTCATGTCTTTCAGGGAATATGGCAGTTTACAATTTGGGTTATTGTTTGTTCACACCATGTTTTTAAGTTTTTTTCTCTATTAGAATTTTTTCTCAAGCATATTTGCACTTTTGCGTTTGTATATCTGCGTTTATATAACGTTCCTTGCATTTGAGCTGTTCAATAAAGAATTCATTCTTTCAGTTCAATAAAAATTCCACAAAAATAATCTCCAGTTTTCATGTGACTTTGTCTTGCTGAAACCTACCGTATTTATGATGGTCACATATAACTCAATTGGCTTTTATATTTCAAAATAAATCATGTGTTTGCTATTGTGCAATACTGTGAAAGTATGTGCAATCTACGTATGACAATTTTATTTTATAAGACAAAATTATGTAATGCTATTCTGGCACAAAATGGTATATTGGTTTTTATAGTTTTTCAAGTAATTGTCGTATTTTTACTAAAATCCATCATCACTGATCAATCCGATATAATTGCTGTCTTAATTGCAATAGGATTCAGTCATGATTTTTATGTAACACGTCGATGCAGTGTGCTAATTCCTTTAATGTCTGTAATAATTGATGGCAGCCTATACACACATGTATGAATCCAGCCAACACTTCTTTCTAGAAGTATACAATATACGCGCAGTCTCTGATAAGAATTAATCATCTTCCAATGCCCAATTAACTTCTTCTCATACAATGTTGACTTATCCGGCATCTTTATATAAAGCTCTATGATAAGATTCAATTTCCCTCTTTGGTCTATTATTTTCTTTCATATTTAATTTACACAGATTTAAACAAAAGATAACTTTTAACTCTCTTCATTATTAATAAATATTTATTTTTCCAAACAACAGTGAATCATCTGTGATTTTGTACTAATGCATAATATTTTTCTGTTTCTAGAACAAATTAGGCCTACCCATTATCAGTCAACGTGCTCTACATTACACACCGAACAGTGGTTTTGCTAAAACTTCAGATGGAATTTCACAAAACTATCCTGTAGTTGATCATACTTTTGATGCAGTGGTAGTTGGTGCTGGTGGTGCTGGTCTCCGAGCTGCCTATGGTCTGGTTGAGGAGGGTTTCAAGACTGCCGTGATTACCAAATTATTTCCAACAAGATCTCACACAGTTGCTGCTCAAGGAGGTATTAACGCAGCGCTTGGAAACATGGAGGAAGACAATTGGCAGTGGCATATGTATGACACAGTCAAGGGTTCTGATTGGCTTGGAGATCAAGATGCCATTCACTATATGACCAGGGAGGCACCAAAAGCTGTGATTGAATTAGAAAATTGCGGCATGCCTTTCAGTCGAACGACTGAGGGTAAGTTAATCAAAAAGAGCACTGTCATCCTTGATGAAGAACAATTGAATTATGGCCGAGTAATAAAGCACAGCAAGAATAGTAGGAGAAGGCATGAATGAAATTTGAATGTCTGAACTTTGATTGTTTTCATTGATGACAATTTCAAACGTGCCTTCTTTTGTTACACATAGTAGAATAAGCTTCTTGAATTAAAAAATTTTTAACACAGAACTTTGACAAAGAATATTTATTAAGGACTATCAGGATCACTCATTGATGAATGCACTGTGGTGGTTGCGGTATCGGTATCCGAATTGCTCATGGCATCTTGGTTATTATCCTTACATAAAATATTAAAAATAATCAAAACATGTTTTACCGGATGAAAACGTTACTTTATAAACTTTTAAACAATATAAATGCAAGGAATAGTAGAGTAAGAACAACCTTTGACCTTTTCTGGCTGGTTTCTTTTCTCTTGGTTTCAGCTTTTCGTTTAGAGACACGTGTAACAGACTTCTTAGATTGCTGGTCACTGCTCTCACCAATCTTTCGATTCTTCAGTCTCTTGACAGTATTTGCAGCTGCAATATATGGTTGCTTCTGTTCATCTGTCATGCTTTTCCATCTTTCTCCGCATGTTTGAAAGATGTTTCGACCAGTTATCATGTCAGGATAGTCCTACAGCAGAGAATTGTTCAATTTCACAAAGAGTACTCTGATTAAATTCAAGTGTGCTTTCTACCTGTTTAAAGTCTTGCACAAAGTTGATAAATGCATTGGCACTTCTCCAACGTTTTGGCTGAAGATTATTCAGCATACGACTGTGATTTTTTGGACTTGCTGCTCTGGACTGTGCTCTGAAAGATATTTGTTTACATTATGGAAATATAATTCACTACAACTTGCATTCATTTACAACATGAAAATTAAGAAATTCTGCTAGTCATTAACAAACTCGATAATTACCGCTCTCTATCGCTTAAATTACCTGTTCTGTCTCAATGACTTGTGGCTCGAGTTGGCTCGATGCTCTTGACGACTTTCGACATTAACATCTGGTTCTTCCTGTTTCTCATCGCTTTCCAAAATTTGAACTTCGTCATCCTGCTCATCCACTTCATCCCTTTGTTCCTCCTCGTGTCGCTCGTTCTGCTCTTCCTGTTCCTCTTCATGTTCTTCCTCGTGGCCGTTCTCCTGGTCGTCTTGCTCGTCGCCGCTTTCTCGAAATTCTTCGATATCCATAATGTCAAAGAGACGTTAAATACGAAATTGTACTCAAATTGTTGTTTTTTGTATACTCTTTCTTTGAATTTTTTATTTTCGGTTATGTCCAATTTTTTGTGTGGAAATTTTGGAAAAGGACGTCTAGGGATATAACAAATGCTCGCACGGTTGTTAAGCATTAGTTCTTTTGTCTTTCTTTCGGGTGTGTCTGAAGATAGCTGTTTGTTGACTTACAAGTGGCATATTGCTTATTTAGATTCATTCGAACGTTCTTTACAAAAATTTATATTAATAATGAATACTTTTTTTTTCAGGTAAAATCTACCAACGAGCCTTCGGAGGTCAGTCTCTCAAGTTCGGCAAGGGCGGTCAGGCCCATCGTTGCTGCTGCGTCGCCGACAGAACGGGACACTCGCTTCTTCACACCTTGTACGGACAGTCTCTCAGCTTCGACTGCAACTACTTCGTCGAGTACTTCGCTTTGGACCTGCTGATGGAGGGAGGTGAGTGTCGGGGTGTCATCGCTCTCTGCCTCGAAGACGGCACGCTTCACCGATTCCACGCCAAGAACACGGTGCTGGCCACCGGTGGATACGGCCGTGCTTACTTCTCCTGTACGTCTGCCCACACTTGTACTGGTGACGGTACTGCTATGGTCTCTAGGGCAAACCTGCCCAACCAGGATCTTGAATTCGTGCAGTTCCATCCGACCGGTGAGTAAAGATTTTACAGCTCTGTCACTAATGATTATTGTTAAAACAAAGTGACTAAACGCAAATGCAATCGCAGGTATCTACGGTGCTGGTTGCCTGATCACCGAGGGCAGCAGAGGAGAAGGCGGCTATTTGGTGAATAGCGAGGGTGAGAGATTTATGGAACGTTATGCTCCTGTGGCCAAGGATCTCGCGTCTCGAGATGTAGTTTCAAGATCCATGACCATCGAGATCCGCGAAGGCAGGTGAGTAACTGCGAAAACATCTTATAATTTTTACTGTCTACTGATCGTAAAATTGCACACTTAACAATGCGCAATAAAATAACAAATCGATGGTTTGCATTGCAGAGGAGTCGGTCCCGAGAAAGATCACATTTTCCTGCAGTTGCATCACCTGCCCCCAGAACAGCTCGCTGCCAGGCTACCCGGAATCTCCGAGACAGCGATGATCTTCGCTGGAGTCGATGTTACGCGCGAGCCAATCCCTGTGTTACCCACTGTGCATTACAATATGGGTAAATTTACGTTCATTCAAAGAGTAAAGCAGTTGTGCACCGTGAATAGTATAAATGCTGACTGTACAAATGCCTTTTAGGTGGTGTTCCGACGAACTACAGAGGACAGGTTTTGACGTCTAAGAACAATCAAGACACAGTGGTACCTGGCCTCTATGCCTGTGGTGAATCTGCTTGCGCCTCCGTCCACGGAGCGAACCGACTCGGCGCTAACTCCTTGTTGGATCTGGTTGTGTTCGGCAGAGCTTGCGCGAAGACCATCTCTGAAGAGAGCAAGCCTGGCGAAAAGATCGGAAGCCTTCGAACCGTAAGTTTCGTAATACTAAAAATTAAAATAATCAGAAGTACAAGTGAGTACTTAGAACTGAATTCTCTCGCAGAACGCCGGAGAAGAGTCGGTAGCAAATCTCGATAAAATAAGAAATGCTAAAGGAAACATCTCGACTGCTGATTTAAGACTGACCATGCAGAAGACTATGCAGACTCATGCCGCTGTCTTTAGGCAGGCTGACACCTTGCAAGAAGGTAAGTGTTCAATTTTTTGCATTTCCATTTTCGATAAATCAAATTATTATTTATAATTATTTCAATCTATAAAAGGTTGCAAGAAAATGTCGGAGTTGTACAAGAAGCTAGATGACCTCAAGATTACCGATAGATCTCTCATCTGGAATTCTGACTTGATCGAGACTCTCGAGCTGCAGAATCTTATGGTCAACGCAATGCAGACAATCTACGCCGCGGAGAACCGTAAGGAGAGTCGTGGTGCCCACGCACGAGAAGACTTCAAAGACAGAATCGACGAGTACGATTACAGCAAACCACTCGAAGGACAGCAGCCCAAGCCCATGGAGCAGCACTGGCGAAAGCATACCCTCACGCACGTCGACATCAATACTGGAGACGTAAGTTTCATCCACTTAATTCCTAGGCACGTAAGAGAAATTACAACGATCATAAACGTTTACGTTTTTATTCGAAGGTTAAAATCAACTACAGGCCGGTTATCGACCACACACTAGACGACAAGGAATGCAAAACCGTACCACCTGCAATTCGTTCCTATTAGACTAATTATCCGGGGAATCTCTTGTACGTAGTCTTTATCCTTCATATCCCGGTAATTTGGTTAGGCAATTTGAAAAATTATGCGAACGAGTCACGAAAATTGCATGGACACTCACAATCAACGATTAATTTCCGAGGAGCGACGACGACAAATGACGACGAAGATCTAATTGAAATCGGTCAAGCTAAGTCGTTACCATCAAATAAACATATTTACTTTTCCTGCGAGTACCAAAGCCAAGTTTTAAACCTTTTTTCCCCGGTGCTGAGAGAAATACTCACGATGAAACAAATAATATTTTCAACGACGAGATAGACGCTCTTGGTACAAAGCAGAGGCGTAACTTACGAGCAACTGTGAGATCTAGCCTTAGTGAAGATAATAATAGCTGATTAAAGAAAAGCATGTATGTACGTGAATCTTACAAGGAGATCGGTAAAAGATGTTTTCTTACTTTCCTAAAGTGAATTTCTAATTTTATATATTAATAGATTTTCTGGCTGGTTTTAGAATGGCGCTATTTACTTTTACATTTAACTCCAATAATTAGATAAATATGTACCCAAAAATGCCTTGTAAGTTCTCCTTGAAGGTTTGCAATGATAAAATATTATGCCACTTTCAACGCGGCTTCATACTTAAATATCTGCAGAACAATTAACGGTGAGGTAATAAGGAGTCAGGTCTAAACATCGATAGTCAAAATAATAGAATGTCTTCGCTATTAAATTTTTTCTATCCGTAAAACATTGCTGCAATCATTGTAAATAAAGTAACTACTCTTGTAAAGGCGAAGATTAAAAAGTAGCCGTGAAAGTTGTAAAAGAAGAGAATGTTTGCCGCGTACAATTGTCCATCATTGTTATCAAAGATAACTTTTACTTTGTACCGCTTTCTGAGTTGAGCTCTCAAATGAATTACGTAACGTGGAATCGATCATTGTAATAACGAGTATTAAACGAAAAGCGAGCGTTTACCAGTATTTTGGCGCGTCTTTCTTTTTCCTCACATTGCACACACACGCACTTTCGATCTCTGCTACGAAGTGAAACAAGAAAGAACTCAATCGTCGTTATCTACGAAACAGAGGCTACTTTCTACTTTGCGCCCGTACTAATTATTGTTCGCGAGCTCGGTGTCAAATCTTTTAAAGTTTTGCACCAGATTATGTAATAATTTTAAAAAACATCCGCGAATCAAATAAAGTTTAAGATGCGGCACAAGCATGAACTTAGTTTTTATTTATGATTAAACATATTTTTGAACAATCTTTGATCGTATGGACAGGCTGCTGTGTATGGTGTATGTGCGAATATGATTGAGAAAATTGTTAATAAACAAATGGATACACCTTGAATTCGAATAAATTTTGCGTTTTATTGATCAATAAGATCTTGGCTTTATAACTAGTCTTAATCACTCGTTAACTTTAGAGATCGATTAAGTAAGTCAATTAGCTTTAATTAGGATGTAGGAAGGCTGAGGAGGCAAATTTTTTAATTTATGAAATACACTATGAATTACTATAGACAAGTATCGTTTATTGAGCCCAATTTTCAACGGTATACGGCTATAAATAAAAATGTTTACAATATTAAATAAAAATTACAATCGAAGAGACATTTTCTAAAGCATCAAATTAGAACTCGTCTCGAGAGCTAATACTTCAGAAAATTTTATAATTAATTCCGTTTAACCTAATGATGAACGATTGATGGTGAAAAATAAATCATACGTAATAAAACGCAGTTTCTCGCACTTTGAAACAATGTAGTAATGAATGCCATGGAGAGAACTTACTGTTATATCAGAAATAATTGTGCACGGAGAAGTCAAACGCTCAATTCGCGATGACATAAATGCTTTTTCCTTTAAGTCGTTTCTTTTCTTGATTTTTGTTTTTTCGTGAGCTACACAAACACTTAAGCCGACATTTTTTTTCGCTATTGTATTGGTTTTTTCGTATATTTTTCTAGTTGTCCGAGAGGTCAAAAGATTTAAGCTTTCTCCGCAAACGCTGAAATAAATATACATTTTGTACACTATTTTACATTCGCTTTATACTTTCAATGTTCAGGATAGCTGCTGGTTAGTTAAAAATTCGTTGGAAACAATGGAATCAAAAGCTATGTAAGAATACATTATAAAGAATTGTAACGGAGAAAAGGAAACTCCGATCGAACACAAAGAAAAGAAAGAAAAGTAGGGCATCGCATTTTGTCGCCGGGAAAATAAGACCTCTATCGGACCATGCACTTAGTCTTATCAGTTTCAATTAGCCTAATATTCACATAACATACAAACGAGCCCCGTCCCAGTGTTCGGGTCGACGAAATCGATTTCTATATATGTTTCATATAGTTATAATAGGCGACACGCTGATAGTGGACGAAAAAAGAACCAACATATGCGTAAATTAATCGGTAATCACGACGGGTAGACAGTCTCGAGTTTCTCCGTCCGGCGGCCAGACGTACAATTGTGATTTTGTGTATGTGTTTTCTTTTAATCCGAGTCAACAACAGTCACGGAAAGGGCAAAAAACAACCAAAAGTCATCGATAATAGACGGAACTTCGCCAAAGGAATATACAGTACGTGTATATAGCCTCTCGCTTCTCGGTGAGAGTTGTATGCACGTACACGCGATTGGCAATTCTCTCGCTACTGGTATATTACACTACAAAAAAGAAACCGAAGAATCGGACGTTATTAAATAAACGATTCGAGCCATGCGAATTCCATATTCCGTATACAATTAGCAAGCGCGCAACCACGAGCAGAGGCGTATTTAATTTTCCAATTTGTCAAGGAAGGCTATTTCCTCGAAGCGTCGATGTCGCTGTGTACCTCTGCCCTCGCTCTGAAAACTATACAATAAGAAACGAATGGAAACTGACTATCGAACGGGGGAGTTCACGCTGACGCAAATCCAATTAGCTACATTTTACAATTATACAATTCGGTGGCCGCTCGGGCCTCCATACGTATACACACGTATAAGCACACCGTGTGCATGCTGCGGTCAGCCGAAAGTTGTACATACGACGATTAGTGTGGCTTTGCGTTACTTTTTTCGCTTCATCCAAATAAAAAATAAAGAGAAACAAGCGGGACGCTGGTCACCTCGCCGGCATCCGTCGCGTCAGATCATAATTACTAGTTCGCGAGCGCGAATCGCTCACGGAACGCGTTCTTTCCAATAAAGCACAATCGACGCCGGGTCTGTGACAGCAGCGTCGTGTCTCTCGGACGCAAGGAACTCGCATAGCTTACACAAATTTCACGCGCTTCTTTACAATTAATAATTAATAGTAATGATGTAATAATAATGATAATGTTTATCTCTCTCTCTCTATATATAATATATATCTCGTCACGTTGCTAACGCCGAAGGAAATATCGATGATGAGTCGCGACTGATCATACACGCGCTTCTCTCAGTCTCGCTGTCTGTCCCTCGGGGACCGTAAACAGCGATGATCCTTCGCTTAGACCCACGCACTCTGTTGTATCTCTGACGCTCGATGAAATTGTTGATGTTGGTGGTGGTGGTTGTTGTTGATGATGTATACAGTACATGCGTATGCAATACAGGATGACGATGCTGCTGACGGTGGTGGTGGTGGTGGTGTCGATGAGGCGCGTTGATATATATAATATATATATTCTCAGTAATGGCTTGGTGATGGTATTAAGTCTTGTGCACGGTTGTGTGTTGACTGCCGGCGTCTTGGCTGCTGCAGCTGGCGACGGCAGGCTCAGGACTGGCTCACGAGGTGGCCCTCAGCTTCTCCAGAGCTGGGACCAGCGACTCCTCGAGCGTCGGTCCGCAGCTCAGGGCGCACTCGCCGCTCCATCTGGCCTTACCGCTGGCATGAGACTGTAATCACAAGAAAATCCAATAGTTAATATATAGTTTCTATTAACGGAGCCAAAGAGCTCCGTCGACCGCACCAAACTAATACATCGTCGTGCGCGCAGGGGAATTTCCCCGGAGAGTGTTCAGGTGCATTCAATTATAATATATACGATATAGAGCACAGCGGCAAATGAGGCTTACCATAGTGAGGTCTCGCTTCCAGACTGCGTGGCAGCGGCCGTCGCAAAGCGGACAGGGTCTCTGTAGGGAGTAGCCACCGCACTCGCTGCAGTCCAGGGACACGTGCTCCTCGCTCCACGAAACTCCGCATCTGCAGAAGAGAAAATTCCGTTAATAATAAGCCATACATAACTTTCTCAAGAGAACTGTTTACTCCGGCAATTGTCGTCGTGATAATCGAGTTAGACTCGCGCATAAAGAGAAAAACCCAATTGAATTTCTAGATTCGTCAAACTTCCGGCCATTATAATAATATACTGTGTGTACTCCGTCGCCAAAAGCCGATCCGACTCGCGCCGGATCCCATTGTCGTCCTATATACGTATATACGGCATAACCATCGGCGGCGCCTATACAACATTGCGCAATAAGTGGATCAGCGACGACGACAACTGTTTATTATTCGAGTCCTCTCGGCTCGTCGGTATCATCCGGTTCGCAACTGTAATCGTTGTCGCGCATTCCTCGCGATCAATCAAGCAGCTTATACCTGAACCGTTACACATATAGGACTGAAGCGACGAAATTTTTTTTTTGTTCTTCAAAGCTTAATATGTTACACTCTTCTATATAACCCACGCGGCGAGAACGTGCTCTCTCTCGCTTATGCATACATATATCGCGACGTTGCAGCACCGCGAGTATAGGATCAATACAGAGTACGCGCGCGCGCTGACAGGGATAAATTTAAAGTGTATATTTCGGTACAGTCGCCGAAAATAGCGCTACTGTGCCGTGTAACGGCGAAATCGACGCCGCTGCCGTGTGTATCTCCGTATACCGATCTCTCTTTAACCGTCGATATATATAAGTATAGTCTGCGATGTAAATCGAAAAGCGTAAAAATAGCCGAGACCGCGACAATGAACATCCGTTTGGAGTTTTTTCATTCTGCGTATACAAAAGCGCGGGCTTTTAAAAATGTTTTATAACACTGCGTAATGTATGGACACTCACGTGAAGCAAGAGTTGAGCTGAGCACGAAGCTCCTCGATCGTGAGGATGGTGTCCTGGTACTGCGGGTGTGAGCCCAGGGACTCGTCTACGCTGCCGCAGAGACTGTGGCAGGACAGGGAGATGTTGCTCCTGAAACATGAGAAAATAAGCAATCGTTAATATTAGGTAATACACTCATTCATAACCTTATAATCTACTCGGCTTACGTAAGTTTGGATGCTTTAAATCACAAACCGAGCACGTATGGCCTGTCCCCGATGGCGTAGAAGAGCTCGTGGCTTTACATCGGCTTTATCGTCAGGAAGAGTGAACACTCGGTGATAATTAGCATTATCGTGTTCGAAGTGCACTTCGTACCGAAGGCCGTATCGCCGTTGCGCGAATCCACGAAACGAAAGCGCAGTGTATATGCACATCCATCGGGTCTAATTAGACCGAACGCTATTAATAACGATCGTTTATCATTTGAGGCAGACGCGCGCGTGGCTCTATGTATATAATATTATTTCCCACCCGGCTGGGTAAACACAAGTGAAATCCGCTTACGCAGATCTCTAAGAGATGTATACATGTCATCATTACACTTTGATCAGCCAAATATTGCCAGTCACATGTGATTCTATAAATATACACACATATACTCCTGGAAAACTACTACTCAATTGCTTGAGCTTTCATTAACCTCGGAGGAGGTCTTTGGCCAGACGAGGAAAATTTCACGAATTCATACGACGAAAAAAGTCGTTCTGCATACGCGACCGCACTTTACAAACATTATATATCTGCACGCACGTGTATTTTTTTTTTGCGAGCATGTATTATGTATATTCAGAGGCGCGAATATTTGTTTTCGTAATCGCGGAGTATTTACGATTATGTCACGCAAACGTAATATTTACACACGCACAAAAGTGGTCCAAGTAACCGGTTTTTTTTTTATTTTTAGCAATAAAAGGCACTCTCGCGATATTAATACTTTACTCTCGACGAAAGCCAATCTCCCTATACTTCGTTATTCGTTAATTCCAATCTGACCGGCGCAATATCCTCTCTCCCCTTGAAAAGCCTGCTTTAATAACCGCTGACCCGCTTCTCTCTCGACCCAATCTCTTCGCGACACAAAAGCTCGGTGCCTTGAACTTGCGCGGAAATGGCAAATCTTGGAAACGGCACGGATGTATTTTGCCGATCACGCGCGCGAGATCGTTTTTATTTCTCGCGAGAGAAAAAAAATGTATACACACAGGAGGAAAACGCGGAGAGCTTTGTAATGCGGATGAGTCTCATGACTCGAGACGTGAGCATTGTTCAACGCGTGGAGCAATGAAATCTGTCGATTTTAATTTTGTTTTATCTTTTTAGATACGCGCTATACTTTATCCGAGAAAATTTGAATAATCGCATTTGACTTGTCAATTTCGTTATTGTATTATGGCGAGAGTGAAGGAAGTACGTCAGTTCGAATGAAGGGATACGTCGTCTTGAAGGCGAAAAAGGCCATCGATTAATTGCGTTACGTCACACCGACTCGTACACAAAAGCGAGAGAGAGAGAGGTTCAATGTTTCGGCTGCTCTTGAACCTGACCGCGCGCGGGAGCCTCTCCGCAACGACATTCAGACTTATATAACCGCGATATGCAATAGTTCTCGCATCGGCAGAATATTTTTAATGCACGTATATATGACACTGCGAGTCGATACCGATCTGCTCCCAGGAGGAAGCCTTTTATGAAAGAGCCAGACCGTCGGGCTCTTTTTTCAACGTGAGTTTACGCACTTCTACATATTTATATGTACAAGCTGAGAGGAAGAGCTTTTTTTAAACCGACACACGGCCGCCTCTCTTTTAGCCGCGGCATCTGCGGGGTAAAAATAGAATTGCAAACAAATGCTTTGTTACGATCGATCGTCGTCATTTTATTGCCTGTATTGTACCGATTCCGAGAAATCGCTATGAAACAGTTCCTTTTTCTCTATGAGGCCGGCTCAAAAATTTGGCTCGCTTCGTTTCGGTGGAAGACAAACATCCGGATGTGTCTTTTATTTTCTACAAGTATCGCGGTAAATGAGATACGCTGTCTTACGTAAAGCATCGATACGTTTGAAAAATTTATGAATACTCATTGAGCAGAACAGACTGTCGTTTTTCAAGCAGATAAGGCGAATAATAAACAGTCAAAATAACTAGACTATAGACGCATCGCAAGGAGATAACGCGCTGAAAGAGTGGCTATTAACGTAATCATAAATTCGACACGTGCCAACAGCTCGTTTTCCGTATACACTCCTAATTTAATCCCCAACACCTCGTAAAATCAATCGTAGAAAAGCCGCCTCTCAAAAGTAGCCATAACACGCGTGCGACTCTATTTCCAAACCTCGGATTTCCCGTCAATTTTCAGGGTTGCTCCGCGAAAAATACACAAGGCCACTCTACTACTTCTATACTATAAACCGCAAGGACGCTCATCTCAGCAAAAAAAAAAAAAATCGACTTATATATAGCCTCACGTTGTCCGTTACACAAATTTTTGGCACGTGCCGAGAAGAATAGGGCTTTTTTTTAAGTACACGAGAGAGAAGTGCCCGATTAGCGAAAGTGTAACGGACACAAGGCTTTATTAATCAGCCCGCGGCAGAAATAGTTCGCGGAAAACCATTAGAGCTGCAGAGGTTCGCCATGAAAACTTATAATTAGTCCGATGCAGCAGAAACGGACGCGAAAACTATTCTAATAGCTGCGCGACATTCCGGACATTCCGGCTTATTCGCTATACGATCGGAATTGTAAATAGACGTGGGTGTTTGCAATTTTATTCGTGTATACCTATTGTTAGAGCTTCGCTTAGTATAATATACATACGAATGAGTTTCCTTTTTGAATATCTCGTCGGCGCGCTTTTCATTGTAATTATTAATTATTTCGATCGTTCGAAATGCAGATTCCGCGCGTGACGTAAAGAAACTACAAAACCTATACTGCGTCGTTCTGTGTTTTTTTTTCCTCTGAACGGTATTATATAGTTTTACGGCGCATTGTCCTCGCGCTAACGTAATAGCGGCAAAAAATAATTAGCATCCGCTAATTTTCGCGCCGAGCTTGCGAAACTCTGCAGTCCAGCGGAAACGTATACAGCGCATATGTACGTTTCCTCTCGATGTGAGTAACGCTACAATGCTCCAGATTAATTCCTTATCTTTGGACTTTGAAGCGTGCCGGTTCGCCAATTCAACGATGCACAAACGTTGATTACGCTGAATTAAAATGAAGTGAATCGGCGCTTTTTTTCTTCTGATGAGCTTTGTTTATGAGACATTATAAGATTTTTCGCAATTAACAAGTTTCCGATGCTCTATACGTAACCGGATGATTGTTTTTTTACACTGGCATCGTTAGCCGTCATCTCTATCATTAAACAAAAAAAGATAGTCTATTACAACGGATGAGTTTGAAAAAGTAGCTCGTTAGCCAAAAAATAAATAAGCACTAAAATTATATAGATGGCAGTGAACTTACCCATGACGAGAGAGATTCTCAGTGGTGTTTTGCACGGATGTGACAGACATGTTGTTTCCGTGTGTTGTATTAGCGCCTGAAGAAACTGAAACACAAAAGATAGTTCCTCGATTACTGACAGTCCAACTCAAACTGAGCCTCTCCGCTGGAGTATAATATTATATAATCTCTTTATATACATTGTCGCGATAATCAGACTCGGTAAAATCCCACATATGTCAAGAGTCGACGCGTGTAAACAAGGGAATTCCGTACGTCACATGTGTGTATAAGCTACTATACTACTGCTGTATGGCAATTGGGCCGAACGATAACTTCTCGAAAATTCCTCGGCTACTATACATTGTGCGATGCATTTCGCATATTGCCTTGCACTAATTTCACCGGACATGCCTGCGATGCTATATGCGATACGATGGAATGTCGTATGTAGAGTTGGGGAAATTTTGGATTTACGATAAGGAGCTTCTGTGCAAATATCGTGATTCAAAATGCAGGCATCAGCTCGATACAAAGTCGTAATTTCTATTGATTCACGAGAAAGCTGGTGATGCACACGATGATAATTAACCTGACTAAAGCGCCTAATTGCCCGAACAGACGATCGCACAAAGGCGTAATTTGGCAGACTATAGCGCCCGGTTGCAGAAATACTTTATACGATCAATCGACTATATATACGCCAGTAGGTGCTTTACGTAACCGCACATCACACTAACACACAGAGAGCCAGATATAATCGAGTCTCGCGCGTTGTAACGTAATCGCAGGTATCTCTCCCCCTGTATGTCAGAGTGTGCTGAAAATCCGGCGGTACTTTTCCACATATCCGAAATGTGAACGTACTATATACATTATATTATATATTTCTCTGGCACGTGTACGATGCGGTGGTAGATAAGGGCAATCGATGCGACGTATACTCATCATATGTATATAGTGCATCAAGGGCGCATCGAGTCATCGCGTGCGCGAGAGTTATAGCATCAGTAGAGAATATACGTCACGATAGGTAAGTCTCATGCACTGATTTTATTTTCGGCGCGGGGACACCACAGGGTATACGCCGATTATTTTAGACGACAGAGGATAGAGAGAGAGAGAGACTATAGGATGATCGCGAACCTGAATTTTGCAGTGAAAATCCAGCGCAATAAAAGTCGTCCTCGTTCGAGAAACTTTTTCTCGGTATATCGGTGACGCGCCGTGAAATTCTTCGCCTTGACGAGCATGTCCCACACTTTCTCTCGAGAGAGCCGTGTCGTGACACTATAATACACAACAGCTTTTTCTATTTCTCGCGATTTCCGTTGTATCAGAGTCTTTTGTACGAATTACAGACTATAAGTTATATCTCGCAAAGAAATTATGCGAAAGCTATACAGCGACATTCCTCGAGAGGAAGTAAATATTTACTCTGGAACAGAGGAATTCTTCTCTTTAATATAGAATCGATTTCTCAATGAGAATCTCTGTCGAAATCGAACGTGTCGAAAGCGCGAAACTCTCCGAAAGAAAAGTGTCGAGGAAAATCGACTTGAAAAATGGGACACGGCTGCTGCAGGTATATAATACAATAGCCGAGAGAGAGAGAGAGACTCGAGTCTATATAGATACACGATGCTGCTCCCGCATTTTTCCAAGTTCCTCGACCCTGAGCCGAATGAGCATCTCGCGCACGCTATTTTTATCCGAGAGAGAGAGATGCACGAGACACAAAACGGCTTGTTGACATTTTGCATCTCGCGCGTCGATTAGCGATCGATCTAGTCGTGTGCGCTTCGGCTAGACTCGCTCGAGTGGACTGTACTAATACTCTCTTTCGGCGCAAGGGCGAACTTTTGAATATATCTTTATTCGTCGAGCACTTTGTTGCAAAGTGTCACCGCGGCTGTGCGTCATAATTGCACCGACAGATACGCACACTCGCCGCGTGTGTTTATTATGTTTCTAATCGTCGCGAAGAATTTCTTGACGCACGCGGAGTGCATTTTTTTTTCTTTCAAGCGCTTATTCAATTCCGATAACAGATACGCATTCGATATTACAAGCGGAGCGCGAAATACTTTTCCTCCTTTTGCCGCCAGCTACTAAACTAAAATACAAACATTTGTGTATTATTTTTATAATTCTAACCGCAGCTGTTGCCGCAACCAGGAAAAGTCGAGGAAAAATCGAAAAGAGATCGGAAACCCAATACGTCGTCGTGTGTATATAGCTTGATGGCGCCGATGAAGTAACGAAAACGCGGCCAGCACTGCCGTCGCGACAGTAAGTATATAGCTAACTTTAAAGAGGCTATATACACGCTCTCGTCTCTGCAACATAGCGCGCGCTAACGGCACCGATGGCTCTAGAGAATGTCAAGGATTTCTTCTCTCCGCACACGCACCGGTCGCGTGAAGGAAAAACGATGGTGTGTGTGTGTGTGTGTATATATAGCTATATAGACTCGCGCTTTCGCATGACCAGCAGGTTTCTTGAATTCGGATCTGAGATTTTCGGAGAATTATTAGAAGGAGCTTTCGGGAATCCCAGTCTACTCTGATGTAACACCGCGCCGAGAACGACCTTTCCTTTGCGTTATTAATCTCCCGACTGGCTATTGTTGCCTCATCGCCCTTCATTAATTACGCAAATAAATGCCCCCCTCTGACGTAGACTGGAAAGCTCTGCCCCTCAAGGTATATAAAATATCCAATACACAATCGATTCACACGAGCGAGAGAGGCGGAAAAAATAAAAAGCTATTATACAGTGCAACGTCAAAGGGCGCCGCACGCTCTCTCTCTATCTTTCTTCCTCTCGCGTATAATATTGTTGCATATATAACTATATTGGTGACGCAAATTACGGTGAGAGAAGGCCGCGCGCGTATTCCAACTTTTTTGCGCGTTAATATACCTACACCTGCTGAATGAATATTTATCATAGCCGGCGAGAATAATTTGCTTTTCTTCGGCAGCACGCGACGAGCCGGTGCGCCAAATTTTCCGCGTATATTAACAGCGCGCGTCAATCGCCGATTTCAGTTTGTGTATACATACTTACGTACACGTTGTCTTGGATTACGAGTCATTGTGTGGATATGAGCGAGAGCGCGGAACTGATTTCGGATCGATATCGATCGAGAAATTATTTTCGGACGAGATTACTCGATTGTTCATTATCTAATAAGAGCAACATTGCGGTTTTTAAAGATTCATTGCAAATCGACCGCGAAATTTTCGTGCCCGAACACTTACGACGCAAAAGAAGGAAACAAAGGAAACGTCGCGTATAAATAATTATACGACTCGAATCACCGATGACTTTTTCCTCTCGCGGCTTCTTGGTATATATCCCGCGTGCGATTTTCCGTACAAAGAATAATTTTAACGAATCGAAAAACTCGAAATCCTCGTAAAGCCCACGCGGGAATTTTAAAAAGCTCAATAAGAGCCGAGCTAATAAAGCGCACGTACAGCACGACTTTACGAGCTACGCAGTTTGGTGCAGCTGTACAGGTATTAAGCGCGTAGCTTCCCACACACCTCAGCGTAAAAAAGCTCCGCTATTAAGCGTTGCTTGCGCACACCGGTGGTGTGGGCTGCATTTCATTCTCTTCCAATTTATTGACTGCGGGCTTTCACTCGCTCTCGCGCGTATTGAATTTTATTGCAGAGAGTTTTTCGGCGCGTCGTGTTCCCGGAAACCGGAAATCGATGTTTAATTAACACGTGACACGTGCCAGTTTTTCGAAATTCGCGGGCTTTCGACGCGGTGAGTGGAAATTAATTATGCCGACACGTTAATTAAGATCGAGTTGTAATTGAATTATTTCGCGATGGAAATGGTCTATACTAGAGTCGGATTGGATTTCCATCTCGTCATCGCATCGAACTGCGCAGCGACGTATCAATTGATTTTAAAAAAAGCAGCGACCGCATCTCTCGCAGGAACTTACGTAAAGTATAGCTATGCATACTATAAGCTATAATACACACACCTCGGCTGATGTATATTTTTAAATCCTTCTCGATATCCAGTCGCGCGACTATAATGCGACAGAATTCTTTTACACTTGTTTCACTCGGCAGCATCATCACCACCGGACGCTCTAGTATGACGTCATGATGCGATCGGTGCCCTCCGCACATCTCAGAGCGTTTAATATATTTAGTTAAGTTATATAATTAGACGCTCGAGAACCAGCGCTAACTGGAACCGCTTGAGGTCTCGCGCGTGTGCGTCTATAACGTATATATTATACGCATTACACCAGCGAGAGCAATTATCACGCGGTATATACATGGTCGAGCCTCTCCGAAGATGCTGCAATGCTGAATAACTAACATAATGGAACTGGTATATATAATATGCGCTGACGTCAGCGTTTCTGAACATTTTGTGGATGTTCTATCGAGGAGTGCGCGGTTTGACGGCCGGACCATTATCACGTTTCGAAAAAGAAAAAAAAGAAGCTCTTGTCTCAAGGTACTTCCCGATTGCACACGCGAGGTTGGCCAATAGAGTCGTCGTATCACGCGCTGCGCAGGACGATCGCGTGTATACAGTTTGTCAGCGTCGGGACCAAGGTGGCCGAGAGTGATATAATATTTGGCAAAGTTCCGCTCTCTCGGATCTCTAATTTTGAGATTTTTGGCTCGCTCTACTGATAATATACGCTTTTTTGGTGACATTTCTGCGAGTACCACTTTCCCGCACGTCGAGCAGCTAATACGAGAAATTGCGCGCCTTGAGAAAACGGAAAACCCGAGACATAAGTCCCTTGGCAGCTTGTCAAGAAAACCTCTAGACTTCTTTTTCGCGCTGGAAATTCCACCGCGTGGGTGCGATGGCGTCCTTTCGCAAGGACGTGTGTATGTGATTGATGAGCCTAATACGCATTTGCAGATTTTCGTATACGTGAGTGGAACCGATTCGTTAGACGCCGGGTGTCGATCGACGTATCTATAAAGAAGTTTTAATTCGATTGAGAGTAAAATCGAACATTCTATATTGTATAGGTACAGCGAAGCTTATCGCCACTGAAATATTCACGCCGCCATAAAGCCAGAGGAAAAAGCTCTCCGAGTTCAACTACACTATATACAGCACATGGGGCGAGAGCGAGAGAGTTCTCTCAGCGAGGGGTGGAAACGAGGTCGACAACCCTTGGGGGGCTTTGCGGATTCCATAGGCTACTACTGTGCGGTGCGTATGTGTGTCGCGTGCGTGTGTGAGAGAGGAGAGGAGAAGTTGCATCGCGCAGATATTGACCGAGAAGCGGATGCTCCGTCTCGTTTGCACTCTGCGCGCGGGAAAGAGGAGAGAAAGAGGAGAAACAGAGTAGGGCGGGGAAGGGAGAGGGCGACCCTTTCGATGCCTTTCCGACTCTCCTAAAATCATTTTTCACGGGATACAACAGGCGTCGGTAACACAAGGACAAGGCCTTTCTTCGCGCCGATAACCGCCGGTGAAGTGCGTTGCAAAAGCCGTAACTATATGTGTATAAAAATACAATCAAGCGTAAAGTAAAAATAGAGCTGCCATGCGTCGCGCGCCGTTTATTATTAGAACTCGAACAAAGCGCGAGCTGGTAATAAAAGACGAGCACCGCATCGCTCTGAGGTAACGAGTAAGAGAATCTCTCGTTGATAAGGGGACCGTCTCTGCGCTTTTTCTCACGGCCAAAGAAATTGGAATCCACCGAATGTTTTATTGTGTTTTATGCGAAGCTATATAATAATATAGCCTAGAGGCGCGTGGCGGATGTCAGAAGACACCGCGAATCTTATCGCTGACATTTCCGCTCCGAGAGCTCTTTTTTGTGTGCACAATGTATTAGCTCGAATGAGGTTGAACGCTCGATATTATTATAACGGTGAGGAGGATCGAGGTTGGCATTCATGTTTTGATTTTATCGCCGATGGATGGATGCGGTGTGTGTGTGTGTGTGACGGCAAACGCTCTACTGCGCGAACATATGCTCAATTTTATAACGACATATAAAATTACTCACCATCAGTGCGGCGTATAACAAAAAGACAGAGAAATTCGACGAGCTAACGCCCTTTCACCCTGCGCACGAGAATCCCTTTCATCGCCCGCATGTGAATGGGATCGAATTAGAGAGGAGCCACGAATATGAGACCATTATTTGATTATCCCGATAAACTGCTGATGCTCGAATCTTCGATGCGTTTTTTTTTTAGAAAGCCATATCCTCTCGAGTGTTTACAGCTATATACTAGCCTCGCTCGAAGAGAGAGAGAGAAAAAAAAATGTATAATCGAGCGCAATTATATCTCTGGAAAAAGGCGTAATTATCGCGTTAGCGTCGTCGGGAGAGATGGCAACCTGATTTCCCAGAGAGCATCGTCTCCACGGCCAAATTCCACGGAGTTTATCGAGCGTTGAGAGCGATAAATCGCGAGAAAATAGAGAAGAGAAGTATTACAGTCAGTGGCTGCTGGTGCACAGAGAGAGAGAACGCCCCGTTTTTCCTCGGCATCGATTTTCCGACGTGCGAGAGGAGAAGCGCTGGATATTGCCCTGCACTCGTACGTTGCCTCGAGAGATGTATTTACGAAGAGCACCGTCTTCTCGTAGAAAGAAAGATTATTGCTTTTTTTTCAAACTGCCTGCATTTCCCCTTCGCAATGTCAACATTATAGAACCAAACGAACGAGAACTTTCGAATATTCCAACAGTTACAAGCAAAAAAATGGAACGACTACTCATGTGCATATACACATTCCGAGCAGCGACACAAGGCTGCAGGCAATCAGTCATGTTTAAGCGGCTGCTTTAATAACCTAATGCTCGGGACTCTATATATGTGTATTATATATAGGCACGCGGCGAACACGAGGCGGCGACGCTAGAAATTTGAATTTCACGCGAGAGACTTTCCGTTACGAAGCTGCTGCTGCTGCTGCTATGCGCGCTACTTTGAAAATTCACAGTTAGCATATACTGTTTCTTGTCGCTGCATAGCTAATAGTGCCTATAGTGGGCCGCATTATACCGACGCCGATGATGATTATGTGGAATAATAGCTTAGCACTTGCCGCGAAAGAATTAAAACAAAACGATACACATTATGAAAAAGAAGCTGACGTGAGTTTGTTTTGATTCCGATCAATTTATGAAAGACGCCCGTCGCGGAGGAACTCAAAACGCATTGTTTTTATTGTATTCCATTTCGGAGCAGCGCTCGGTTTGAACATATATATATATATATATATAATGTAAACAAACGCAGATCTATACGGAGCATCTGCGAATTGTAATGATCAACGCCTGATGCAGAAGGGCCGCTCGACGAAACTCCCCCCATTCTCACAGAACTGCTTTCCCTGCCAGTGGCGAGTATTGATTCTCACGCTCGGAGCTATGCAGCATACCATACCATATATCTATACACATACCGCTCGAAAAGGAAACCGTACATTATCCACTCGTCTCGATCGTCTGTCGCATCGATTTTCGAAAAGAATAACAAGAAGAAGCCTCGTATATGTCTCGGTGCGAATCGATTAGTTTTTTGCGAGTGAGGCTGGTCGGGGTCGGTTCGTGACCACGGTGAACTTTTGGGGCCGACGCGCATGCGCCCGACTGAACTTGGACCGGTTTCGTTAGCGCGCGCTATAACGACTGTAAACATTGCGAAAGCTATAGTGTGTATGTGTGAAGCTGCACATACACATATATATACACCCGAGCATAAAGCGAAAGCTTCGAATTGGGCCGCGAACGAGCTGACTTTGAAAGAGTGTGTTGCGAGCGCGTTTCTTGCACAATGTATACATTCCGTCGCGCAGTGAATTTCTTACGAGAGGAGAGCCTGAAAATTGTGCGGCGATCGATAGTTCCATTTTTCTTTTCCTCGGCTTTTCGGTTACACGGTTAAGTATACATATAGTATACTCGGCGTGCTAGCTAGTCAGAGGGGGGCCGAACCGGAGCAGACGCATCGATTTTGGCGCGCGATTTCCCTCGTCTGCTAATGCTCTCGCACACGACGCTATGTGTGTGTTGATGTGACTATAACAACACTGTGTACTATACTATACTATACAGGGAGCAGAAGACGCGCGCGCGCGCGCGCGCTTTCACTCGGCGAAGGAAACTGTATTCTCCGAAACTCTCTCCCACTCACACAGATGTTCGCTCTTATTCCCATCTTCTCAAACACTTACGGTTTTCCGGAGAATCGTTGCACTGATGCACTCGAAGAACTGCACTGCTCACTCGACGACTGCTGCTTCAATGTTATTTTCCAAAGTGTATTTATACTTGTATACAATTCAACTTTCCCTTCCGCTCACAGACGATCTCGGCTTGTTGCTATTATTATTATTACGATATTGCAATAACACGCGTAAAAACGGAGACTGGCGTTTCTACACGAAAGCGTCGAACCAACGAACAAGAGCTAGTTGTAATGGTATAATAACAATAATAAAAGAGAGAAGACTGCACGACTGACGTAAGTATACAACGTGAAAGCGTGACACTCACAAAGCGAAGAGTCGAGCTGCACTAAACCTGCCGCCGCAGCGTCGCTTGGGTTTTATAACGGAGCAGCAGAGAGCGCTCCCTCTCCGGGTGGGGCAGAGAGACAGGAGAGGGGAGATGTAGACGGCGCCGCCGTCCTCCCCGCCCCCTTCCCCCTCAGCCGTCGCCGTGGCCCAGCAGCAGGTCGACAGACGTCTAGAGCAGGACGGGGGATTTATATCCTATGTATATTTGTGTATAATTCTGATATATGGGAGAGAGAGAGAGAGACAGGATCTGGCAACGAACGAAAATTCGAATGGACGCGCATGCGCGGTTACAGCGCATATGGGAAATCTACTGCTGCTGGAAGGATCGGATTTTCTATGTATTATTCCAGGCGACATTTTTCGTTCGAGGAGCGATTGCTCTCTTTTGCGACGGTTTAACCAGTTGGACGCGCAATTCAGCGCACTCATTATAGCTTTGAAATTATTTCCGACTTTGATCGCGAACGAGAGAGGGAGAGTGAAAGTCTTCGAGTGGATGTGAATTTTTTGGAGATTTTAGACGGCGATAAAGCGGCCGATGGATCATCGGCGTTTAGAGACGATCATGATGATTTTGATTAATGCGATTGCCTCTCGGTCGGCGCGAAGCGATTATTGTGTAACAAGACTTACACTCTGTAATGCCAAGTTGTAAAAAGAAATTAAAAACATAATATATTGTGTATGCCATCTCGCTTACAATTCTGGCAATTCCAGAGCTGGACGCATTATACAGCTGATGCAGCTTATCTCTCCGAAGTCTTCGTGAACTAATTCCATCAGCTAACGCGCGCACGGGTGAATCGAAGAGTCGAACGACGAGATAATATTCCGTGGATGTGGGAATTTTTTCTACACCCATATTTTGTTTTGAAATAACATACCACGCGATAAAAACGCTCTATATAGAAACTTTTCCAGATAAAAGCTCCTGATACAGCGGCGTCAGACGGGCGGCGCTTTTTTTATTGACTATATCGGCGAGCGTGAACTTTTTCTGCGGGATTTATAAGTACGCATTATTATACATCTTGGCTTTTGAATATGCCGCGGAAAATGACTTTTCGGCTCTGCTAGTACAGCACAGTCATCCCAACTAATTATTTCCAAGCGCGTCGAATAGCCTCGAGAAAATTCACGAAATTTTACAACCCATCCATAATGTCATATATATATACGAAGGCTCAAGCGGCTGCGCAGTAGAGTATACAGCACATTGTATGCGAGGCGACCCCGTTCCCTAATTTTCCTAACCGCCAGCACGCGCACCTTCGTCTCTCCCATGCAAATTCGCCTAAGCGCTTGTGTTATATACATATACACCGCCGCCCAAATAATACATAATCTCCGCCGGAGAAATTACCGTCACGCGGCCGAGGAATGTCACTTGGCCCGTGTGTATATACATATAATTGCGCAACACACAGTGTGTATATAAGTCTCGCGCATATTTTTACGTCAATTGTCGGAGCTACTTTTTTACGCTACGGAAAAACGACGACACGCCCAGAGGTGCCAGTGACCGACGGCCGCAGCGGCGACTCGATCAGCCGAACGGCTCGTGCAGTCGATGGCATTTAAAAATATAATTATACTCGTCGTGGAGGAAACGACGCGTTATCGACGTCGCTTATATCGTGATGCGCCGCTGCCTCTGTTATTATAAGTATTTTCTTGGTGTTTTTTCGTGCGTAAGGTTGTGTGAGTAAAGGGTTTGGCCGGACGATTTTGGCTGTGTGAGTAAGCTCGTGTGTAAGTAGT
The DNA here is from genome assembly GCA_900474305.1 of Cecidostiba fungosa. NCBI lineage: Eukaryota > Metazoa > Arthropoda > Insecta > Hymenoptera > Pteromalidae > Cecidostiba > Cecidostiba fungosa. The sequence continues at coordinate 71,560 of UCOJ01000593.1, forward strand.
TGGCATGATAATATTGAGCGACACTCGGGTTTAACGAGAGCAAAAATAGAGAGAGTATTCATGCTAGAGTGAGCTCAAACTTTTTATTTAGATGAGATTCACTGTTCATAGTAGCTGACAAAAGCTCAAAGTGTTTGCTCTTTCAAATAAATATTTTGAATAATGAGCTTATACTAATCTTTGAAAAGAAGCTATTAGTAAGAACCACAGACTAATGCGATTCAATCGAAGAAAAATTATATCACGAGTGTAAATTCGCGAGCTCTGTTTAGGTTACAGGAAAAAAATATAGAAATGTATACATATCGACTATAAGACGTTCGATATTATCCTTGGAACGATTGTCTTCGGTAGTTGGCTACGCACGAGCGTTTGAATTTAAGATTTTGCGAGCGAAGAGCTACATTGAAAACAAATAATTATCCGGTCAGTAAACCCCTCGCTCTTTGGCGCTGAGTGAAAATTAAGCGGTGCATCTATGAATAGCTTTCTAGCGCTGAGCTTTTGGATGGAGAGAATAAACAAATGGTTTGATAGAGAACTCGGGGGCGTTGCTGACTCAGCTTTATTTTAGCTGCTGCTCGTGGTTATGCGTAGATATGGTATCCAGGTAGCGATTATCCACTGGTGTAATTGATTTGACATTGCAGTTTACATAAAATCAGGCGTAAAGCTTTTATGTAAACATTGACATTGCTCGATTTCGAAATCGAAACAAAGTATATAATACGCTCGTTCTCTCAAACGTAAACAATAATTATAAATTAAATGTATTGTACAACAAGTACGTTTATTTTGTTGTAAAACTAGCGTGAGTCAGAGCGATTGTGTAAGTCTACAAATACTAATATATGTATTGCGGTGATTATCGCAGATGCAGCGGGAAGCTGATTGATTTTTATGCCGACGAACATTATGTAGGAGAAAAATAGAATATTGTTGGAAATAAAAATGTCTGCATAGAAAGAACCTTGCAGTGCCAGTAAAGTATACAGAAAATCAAACGTCAGATATAACGACATTACGCAAATATTTCTTCTCTCGGCATTATCATCAGCAGAAAAACCGAGCAGACGATTTCTGCAATTAAAACTCGATGGTCTCGCGGCAGTATATAAATATACGGTAACAGCTCTGCATATCATCTTCATCGCTCGATTTCGAAAACAATTATCACAATAACAAAACCAGCCCGTGACCCATTAACGACGTCCGCGACGCAAAAAAATGCGGAGAGACCTACTTGTCTCACCCGCAAACGAAATCTAAAAATTTAAAACGTATTTAGAGCCTCGGGACGGTAAAAAAATAATCGACGCAATTACATTGTTCCGCAGCGCATCATTAAACACGAGCTAGTTATATTAGTAGTTGTATATATACGTCGACGAAAATCACTGGCCGCAGAGCTAGCAGCACACTATGGCCTATTCGGCCTCGTTCGATCGGGTCAATTGCGCGGCTAACCTACAAAATCGGCCATTAAGATGTGAATGCTCAATGTGGATGAAACGCTGCGCTGCAGACTATAGACAATACGTTATAGACACGTACGTGCAGTTAGTTTGATGTATAGACTGCGACGGAACGGAAGATCAAGATAGGAGAGAGAGTGTCGGTGAGGATGCGTGAGAAAAAAGTGGCCACGGTGTGATATCGCGACTCCTGGCGAGCGTCGCTTCACTGATAAGATCCACTGATGGTTATTAGGTGGACACCTTGAAGCTTATAGTGAATTTTGAAAAGGTACAGACTGTTCTATCTTTTGCTATGTGCGAGATAATGTTGCTCCTCGAGCTAATATTACGGTCTACTGATGCGTTTATTTGAGTAAGATAATTTGTGTTGAGTATAACTTATTTATACAGAAACATTGTCTAGAATTCAAGTTTTTAGAGCAGGAGAACAAAGGTCACGAGAGTGTGTATTTAAGAAGACGCAGTTCAAACAGAAGATTCTCTGTGAAACTTTGCGATGGCGTGTGCTCAGCGAATTACGCCGAGGCATCCTCTGCACTATCGATTTCCCTAAAGAACCTCGTGTGTATAATTAACGAGACGTTCAAGAATAGAAATAGTCAAAGTTTGTTTTTCACGTGATCGAATTAATAGGGATACCAAATTAGCCCTTGAGGCAATATATAGTCATGCATCGTACAGCAAATGTTCCAAGATCAAGGAAACGGCGACGACGAAAAGCACTCTCCGACGAAAAAATAAATAAAATCGACGACGGCTATAGGCTCGTCGGAAAAACGGAAATGAAAGCTCTTGGCGTGATTCCACATCCCACCGCGCAGAAGAAGGTGAATAATCCCGGCTCGAAAATAGATCGATCACATAATCGTTATTCGCTCTCCGAGCGCGTGTCGGATACCTGAGCTTGCTTCGCAGTTGCGTGAACTCGTGCCTTATTATATCGGAATTAATACATAGATCGAAGCCCGAGAATTTCATTAATGAGAGGAATGCGATGACGACTGGATTACAGTCCCTGTTTTCCCGAGATAGGAGATCCGATGAAACAGATGACCTGTATTCTGGCATCGAGTCGACATTTGGTAGTGTAAACTCACCTGTAACAGAAAAAAGAGAAAAGTATTGTTAGACAAGGATTCAAACATATTTTTTTTTTTTTTTTTTTTTTTTTTTAATTAACGTCGCTCTATTTGTGCTCCATTGCTGTGCTAATCAGCGACGGAAAACATATAAAACACATAGATTTATTTGTATACATCAAAAATAAATTCGACAAGCATTAAGCATCAGAATATTTATATATTTATATAATCCGATTAGCCTATCCGGAAATAGCAAATAAAAGCTCTCGAAGCTCTATACATGTAACGAACGATCAGCACATCGATTATTCTCGCGATCGTGATAGATCGTCTCAATAACTACGTGTTAAGAGCCCCCAATCCGTTACAGCTCGATCAAACATCTCTCTATCTCCGATGCCTGGAACCTTCCCTTGAATTCTCAAAATCCACCCTAGCAAAAATCCTCAACATCAAAAGCGGATAACACAATATATACCAAGAACAAAAGAGCACGACGACGAGTACAGCGACGAGGCTCATATTATATTATATGGAGGTGGTGCCTTGACCCGGTTTAGCGATTTTCGCTTCACCGCGACGCGGATGGATCAGCTGCGTGCCTTATCTTTCGCAATCGAACGCATGCTCGTACATGTGCAGCTCCCTCTCTCTCTCTCTCCTGCAGCGTCATCGTCGCCGACACAAAGCCGCATCGATGCTGACACTTGTAATGGTATTGCATTCGATTTTTGTGGATCACAACAAAGCCGCGCGATAAGAAGCGGTAGAGTAATAACGCTTCGAGGGGGGTAAAAAATTGTTATTCCCGGCGAGCGTTGATGTGACAACGAGTTTGCTAATCGTGTGTATATACACACTCTGTGTTTTTGACAATTCTCGAGAGGCGGCATCACGCCAGTCGTCCCGACGACCAATAAAAAGCCTCTTCTCGCTTGGTTTATCATTGAAGCTTTTTTTCTTCTCTTCTTGTTTGAGGCGATTATATCGTTTCGCGCAAGATATTTATAATGGAGAAAAGCAGCTGTCGCTTGGTTGTTTGCTCTTTGGGGGTTTGACGTCTGTTTAATATCGGCAGATTCTTGTTTGTTTTTATGGTCTTAGACGGTTGGTGTTGCAAGTAGGTTAATTTGATTTTATGTTTGGATAAGACTGATAGAATTACGTTTATTACGCTCAATAGAGATCTATAAACGATCAATCAATGCAAAATCATGTTTTCACAACTGATGTGCACACGAGAGTAAAGCAAAATCGATATACGGCGCGCGAGATATTCATCACATTATATCTACACCGTATACACTCCATCAGCAGCTCCTAAATTATCAGCCTCACAATCGGATCATCAAGATGCCGATCGACTGTATGACGTAGTAATTAGCGACGACATGACGGCGCCTCGCTTTATCTCATTTTCTAATTAAGCCACTGCTCCGCACTGTTTGCTGCGAGGGAAATTCATCGGGAGCCGAATTTGCAAACGAGAGTTTTGTGTTTATTCTCGGAGCCCGGGGATTACAAATAACGCGGCTACGATTGTTCAGCTGCGAATGATTTACGCCTCGGGATAAGTCGAGACTGTCGCCAAGGGGATCATTATGATGGCATATTAGTCGAGCTTTACTTTTCACTCGAGCATCACAGCTGTGACTTTTATTGAGAAAAAATGAACTACGTGTTTCCACACGTAAATATAGAAAAATAAGGTCGCGTTCAAATGAGTTTGAATACGTTCTTATGATCCACCAAATTATTTATCCATAAAGAAATGTTACATCAAATGTAACACGCCGTAATTATACATATGCCGAGGTAAAACCAAATGAACAATGCCCTTCCTTCTCACAGTCAATAAATTCGAGCGACAAAGGCGTCGAAATTCAACGTTCGCTTTCACACGCGGAAGAGCTTCGACACGATCGAAAAGCCATCAATAATTGCGTCGCCTTCGACTACACGACATCGATACTATATAACCGCCAATCGGATTAAAACGAATTAAAGTGCGTCCCTGGCGCGCGCTTTCGAATTTTCTCTCTACGACGACACACCAATGTCGCGTGCGTATAGACGACGCGCATTTTATATGCATATTTCGTCGTAGTTTTTTCGAGATAACAAGCTTTGTGAATAATGCAAATGCGCAGGACACATATGGATAAAATAATTCGAGTTTAAAATATAATTCGTGCGAGGACTCGATTCAAGGGAGTAGACGCGTTGTTGCTACGCGGATATCGTTATCGGCCTGATAACGATTTCTGTTAATTTCAAGTAATGTGGATAATTTGTACGTTCGAATATCACGTGTAAACGAGAAGGTAATAAATACTTACAGGGGACTCTTACACGACGTACTTTCCCTTATCCTGAATCGTCATCGCTGATACGCATTTACATGCCTTTTGAAGAAAGCGTGCACCAATATAGCTCTAATACTATGACATATTTTTCCAGCCAACTCAATCTCGAATCTAGTTCTCTCGGTCTAGAAAAATCGCAATAAAACTCAGGCCTGCATCAGCATATATAATAATTCTCACAAAACGATCTCTCATATCATCAGTCCATTATACTGCGCAGCAATCATCGCCGATCATGCTCTCTATAAATTTACGCATCAGTTTCAATAATACCCGCGCATAACTTATCGAGAAACGCTTATTTTCCCTCTGCAGACAAACACATTCAATTTTTTCGTCCCTGCGAGACGATTATCAGCGGCGCGGCAATTTTCAGCACTATCTCTATCTGTCTTATATATATTTACATGCGAGAGGCACGAGATAGGATCACGTGAGTGTGCCGCGGGTCTCGTGCTTTCGAGCGCATGACATTTCGTCGCCGACGTTGTGTGTTAGCCCACAAAGGTGGCTCTTGTTTAATTCGACCAGGATTATGACGACGATCGTCTCGTCGCCATGTGATTCGCTGATTAAACTCTCTGCGGTATCGTAAATCTCGGCGGTTTGCACAAGTGACAAAGCGCTACTATCATCTCGAAGAGTTTTTTCCTTTTTCAAAATCATCGTCGCCGCCGTCGCCGCGATTGTGTAATATTTGAGGAGTCGCTCTACGCACAAAAGTCGCTTTTTTGTCGTTCATTGTTAATTTAGCATTGCATAAGTTGACGCCGCTCTCACGACACGACTGCTGATGCTATAGAATGTTGAGACTACAGTGATTTTTTTTTATACGATTCTATACACGATTTAATTAGAGCGTGAGTTCTATAAATGGGTCGATTATTCAATTCCAGAGATTTATGCGTATTGCGAGGAAATTCGCCTGACAATGAGCTTATCTTCAATAGATTGATTCTTTAATAAGAAGTCTCGTGATGTAAGTGCCAGTGATTCATTTGTTCAGAGCGAGATTTTTCATCGGAATTTTTCAATTATACAACGCGCGAAAATCGAGACGGTATCATTTCGGACTCCAGCTGCCTTTGTGCGTGTATATACATCGAGACGTTGTTCGGTACGTTCTGGAATATATGATGAATCAAACTAGATCGCACCGGTTAACTCGTCATCCATTGTAAAACTAGCCGAGCCAATCGACGCGATATTGCTTGACTTTTCAACGTGTATAATTCTGTCCTTTTCGCAAAAACACGAATTTGAATTTGTAATCGTTTCTCTTGAATTTTCTTCAATTACGTGTGCTTATACGAATTCACGACGTCGAGAAGTTGAAAAAATATAAATATTATTGTTGTGTAGTCTCTATCTATGTGTACCGATCAAAAGAATCCCTTTTTAGACCACAACAAGATTCGACGTTTCAACATACTTTTACGCTGCAGTAAAAAAGCCGCTTAACGATCGATTTGTCGAGAAATTCAAACAAATCCGACGTTTGTTTACGCTGAAACTAACCGCGCTGTCATCATCGCCTTACCCTTGAGCGAAGCTCTACACGAGCTTTCAAAAAAGCTTCTTCACAACACAACGCGCGAGAAAATAAAAGAACCTTGTCCCAGACCGTCGCGGCGTTGCTGTACGCGTCGTTAAATCGTCATTAATAATCTCTCGACACTCGAACTTTTTCGTTTCGGCGCAAAAAAGCGCGTCTCGGCTATTTTCTCGCAACGACGAATGTATGTAAGAAGCTTGGAGGAAACAGGATCGAGACGGTATACTCTGTCATCGAGCTTGCGGTACAAATGACTAATGGAAAGGCGGCGGATATGAATCGCATCGTTTTTGAAATAAACCGCGAGAAAATTGTCTAGTTCGACTGATTGGCATACCGGTTATAACGCGTCCGCATTATATAGCTCTCGGGAATTTCGACGCAAGTTTTAATTGGCCGGACCTCGCGCTAAACAAATCGTTTAACTGCGCTGAGACTATAATGCTGAAAAATTATCTTTTTATGGATGACTAAAGCGTCGATACAAAAAAGCTGTTTACCGTCGGCTATTTACCACGAAGATCCATTAGAACACCGCCGCGTCTATACTTTTTTCTCGGTAGTGCATCGTTTCGATGAATAAACTCCCCTCCGGCAGTCTCATCCCCCAAACACTACGTTTATTATAGCGCGTCCTCCGAACCAAAACAAACTTGCCTCCGCTTCGACGAACAGCAGCGGACTGTGACCTCGAGAGCTGGCAAACTCTCTGTCTCCCCTCGTCTGATTTCTCCATATTATCCAGTCTTCCTCCGAAAAAGCGAAGGTTCGATCAGGGACAATCGCTAACGAGGATATACACTTCTGATGGCGATCGATCCGTGCTTGGGAGCCTTGATCGCACGCAAGGAGAAGGGCACGGAGAAAGTTCCTCGCAGCGTGCATAAATATGCACGTGATCTCTCCTGCAGCCGGATGATCGTAAATTCAATGCGATTGCGCTGGAGCTTTTGTGCGATTGCTATATAGAGCTTTCGGATAGTTTTGCAAAACGACTATCGTTTTATTGTGTGCAAGGTGCATCGATGTTTGAATAATGATATCTGTGAAGCACATAAGGTGCTATATATCATTCTCGGAAGACATCTAGTATTTTGAAGTCATTATAGAAACTTCGTTCATGTAACAGAGAGAAACGCGATGGGATTTCTTATGAGTGCCAACGAAGCGTGCACTCTACTGCTATATAATCCATTGTACGTATAGCCACCTGATTAATTACGTGCCGAGGAAACCAATACAGGTACCTAATATCACGTGTCCGCACTCGCTCTCACTTTTCTTTAGAAAGTCATTTCCAAAGTCAAAAATTAAAAGTAGCCACCGCGCAGCTCTGCTCGGCTTCGGTAAAACTTCGATTTCCGTCTATATAGCGGAAGCTGGAAAAACTTTCCGAATAAGACCTATACCTACAACTCGACGAACGAAACAAAGTCGTATTGGAAAAACTTCTGTGAATAGCATATAACATACATCTTGCACAATGTATACAAACACGAAAAATTATTGCGTAACAATAAAGCGACATTATCGTAGTGGCGCGAAAAAAGGAGCGATCCCGAGTGGAAATACACGGCTATTGCATAAACGGAGAAATTTGATTTGTAACGGGAGGCCGCAGATGAGTCGCCAGTATAGTAGAAAAACTGCTGCACAAAAAGCAAGGCAAAACAAAGCTTGCGCGCGTGCCAATAAGCGACATCTGCAGAATATAGCAGGGTCCTGTTGCACGCGCGCGTGCCGTTTGAAGGTCTTTTCATGACTTTTTTTTTGCCGTTTGCCGTGATTTCGTTGAGGTATAATCCGAAGATGAGACTTTGTTGCGCAAGCTCCTGCATTTCTTTCGGTTTGAAACAATTGCAATTTGAGGGAAAGTTACTTGGATACACGTCACAGCCTTGGCTTCGCGGATCATTTCAGACACGAGAAAAAGTTTGATAGTCTTTTTGCGAGCTGCAGGAGATGATACGCTCACAATTAAAATAATTCATAAGCGTATTGAAATGGAAATCGTCTCTACGAAAAAATATTTATACTGCACTACGGGATGCATATTCAATGAGCCTTGAATTCCGAGTAAAACCATGACGATCCATCAAATTGTTCATTCAAAAATTCTCCAATCTCCATCTCATCTCCAAACATACCCGCGTCGATGTAATCCCCAAAAAGGCTCGAGCTTTTTCCCACGGCAAAAGTGGCCCTCTCTTTCACCTCTCATCCTCAAACAAAGCGACGTCGTCCGCAGGAAAATCAAGATAAGATTGACCCCGGCGCCAGAGCTTTGAACCGTCGATGTAACAGCCGACAAACGCTCTAATAGTTGGCGGAAAAAAGCCGACGGCGCTAAGTGTGCGCTGATACCAGAAACTCATCGAGTTGCATAATCTGCGAAGAAATTGGCTGAGTAGCGCAGGCATTATGTCATAGTGCAGCCTCGAGGCAATTTTTGGAAAAGCAGGTGCGTTAAGAAGGCGTGGTTTTCTATTGTGGATTTGAAAATTGCATACCCACAATTTCAAACGCTGATGGCAAGCACGTAACCTTTGCCGACACGTGAGTTGCGGTAATCACCTGAAATTCCCTGTAATCAACGATCTTTTTCACACACATTTATCGACTAAAAACGATCGCCTACCACGAGTCGTGCTGCTTTATGAACAATCAGCCGTCGTGGCATTCGGTATTCAATGGCTCCATAAAGTAGTGATTCACCGCGTTACTTCACGTAATTAGCCACAACAATACAGCGTTGCATTTATCAGAATCCAAAAACTTACGCAACCTCCATCTCATTACAAACGGCCGCGCGGCATAAATATTAATATCCCGCGATATTTTTACCTGATAAACGGTATATAACGAATTTCATATACTCTTTTAACAACTTCCTGGAGCGCACTTGTCAATTAGAACTAATCGACAACTCCGTAATCGTCTAATTCGAGAACATCGAACGATTAGCAATACCCAAAGCTGACACATTGTTTTCGCGCGTGGATTTACATAATGGAATCAATCGACGCTGCATCGATCCGCGACCTCCCGTTTCCCGGAAGGTATGAGGCCAAAATCAAGAGATGTCACGCTGTCCTTTATCTATAAGCGAGTGTAAGAGACACTTCAATTAATTCGAAACGGCACCTTACCTCCGGACCTTGGACTGTTCGACAATGTCTCGGATCATCTCTTTGAACTCGAGAGCGGAGATGGGTCTAAAGTCCGAGTTATATACGCAGTTCTCTCGCAGATTAATCACTGCGTTCGTGTTAACGGTAAACGAGATTGTTCGAAGAAAAACTTGGACTATGCTAAATAGACACATGACGATCACGTGTAAAAAAATGAATGTACGATTCGAGTGTTATTCCACGGTCGGAGAAAAATATTTTCTGGAGTCGTTAGAAAAAATTTGATGGTTTTTCGGATTACATCGTTGGCGATTGATTGACGCATGAGACCGTGGACCGTATAGGGCTTTAGACAGAGGAGAAAATTCATGATTGCGAATATCAATTGGAACCGATAAGCAGCGATGCATATATACTTTAATTGGAAAACAAGAAAACATCGGCGAGAAGTGTAAATATTCATCGGCTCGTAATACACACACAACACAAATTAGTGGAATGTTTGTGTCGGTACAGCTTTTTTCATGTAACTTTGTGATAAGTGTTGCGTCACGCAGCGATGAAAAGGAAAGTTTTTCAAAATCTTCGATGTTTCCATCGTGACTCCGCAGATTCTCGGGTGATTTTTCTCCGAAGTAAATCACAACACTATATCAAAACTTATATTACCCGACGACTGAAAGCATTAGGACAACACAAAGAAGTTCAAATTCACCAGAACAATCGAAAATACTCTCTGACGCTCGCAATTTTCTCCAAAAGCTCTCGGTATATAAAGAAAACCTCATCCACCCTCGCACCATCTCTGTTTACATCTCCAGTCCCGATAAAAGTCGATTTTCGTTGCGTGCAGCTCGAAAATCCCCGACGTTGCGTTCTAATTTCAGAGTGAACGAACTCGCTCTCCCGGCAAGGTCAGCCCGGCGCGATCGCCCGTGAACTTGGAGTCGAGAGGCGGCGCGCATGTTCTGTCTCGCGGACGCTTGTAATTGAGATGCTAATCAAGGTAATGCGTAAGGGATGTTGGCACTTTGGTTCCAAGTGGTAAATTCGATGATGGTGTGCCTTACCACTGACATAATCTTTCGAGCTATTGGCTTGGCATGATAATGGTGTAGCTATTGTTCGCGGTATACGCGGCATCGCTATATTTAGAATCGTTCCAAGGATTGTGCGCATACGTTGTGGATTTATAGCTGGTCTATTTTGCCTTAGCAGGTCCTTACAAACCACATAAGAGATTTATATCTCGTGGTCGGCGTTTCTTTGTGCAACTGGCGCGTTTAAAATAGTTTCTCATAAAATGTAAATCGAGAGTGTTTCAAGGTGAGAACCTGAACGGTATTAGTTTATATCTGCCCGAGGAAGATCAACGATCGATTCAACTGTCAGTAATCTCCAGCGCACGTGTGAGTCCACTCACAGATAAATCACCATACAATATATAAAAATGCTCTCTATCACCACCGCCAATGGGGGCTGTTCGAAAACACGGGAATGATATTTTCAGTGCGTATTTCCATCAGATGAAACGACCCGAACTCGTTAAAATAGACCGACGGTGCGTATTTGTTCAGGAGTCCTCAGGAGAAAACGACGAAAATATTGATCGTTGATCTCCGTTTTGTGGATGCATTAAGCGGCTTTATCGTTTGTTTTTCCGTATTTATGTGCTTTGCGATACAGGAATAGCGCTTTCCAGAAAAGAATGTCGCGTATCGAAGAGAAAACATACTTTTTAACGATCTTATCTTACGGGAATGTACATTATACTTCTGGTAATTACACTAGCTATCCGCTGACATTCTCCCAAATTGATGACGCGATGCAGTGATGAGAAATGATATTACTCAAGATTAAGCGTGGCCGCAGATAAGGTAAAAGTACCAAATTAAATCCTCTTTTTTAGTATTAATATCTTATGTATAGTAATACTATCAGCTTGCAATCAAGCTGTGATATTAGTTTATAGATTATTCTAATAAAACAACATTTTATCCAAGAAATACATATAATTCATATAATAATCTTAATATTGTCCAAATATCCAAATACTGGTCACCGGCCGGTTATTGATACATTTACCCTAAACTACTCTTATCTTATATCAAATTCATCTTTGATGCGCGAAAGCACAACAGCGATTACCGAATCATACAGTTATACCAAGTACAAAAGCATTTCATCCCCGAACGTTTTTTCGTTATTGGACAACGTTTGCACAATTCAATTGTAAAATAAACTATGCCAATCGAAAGGGAGCACGAAATGACAGAAAAATGTGCAAACTATATTTCAGGGCCGCACCGTTAACAG